>CAUYRT010001019.1:0-83937 GCA_963574885.1 Lepilemur ruficaudatus
AGTCAAAATTTGTAGTGAGCTGATTTCCCAAAATATATTACCACTCAAGTTGACTTATCTTGTTACATTCAAAAACCTACTCTGTCAAAGTAGTCCAGATGTAACTCTTGAAGTCATTTCTCAGTGAATTGGATACACCAATACATCTGTCAGCCAGACTGTGTTTCTAAGACGCCTAAAGCGTATGCTGAAAGACATAGGTGGGGGAGATCTAAAAGATCTACAAACATCAAATGAGATGTAATTAACTAGACAACCAAAAGACCATAACTTACAAAAGAGAAGGGAATGGAAGGAGGGAAGAGGGAAGGAGGAAGGAGAAAGGAAGAAGGAAGGAGGGCAAGAGGCTGGTTTGCTTATATCTGGGACTCTTTTTCTGTGCAAATATAAGGTACCTCAGGGGTTCTGAGTTTTTCTTCCCCTCATGATATAAAATAGATGCATTTCATAGATACATGGATATCAGAGAAGTGAACATTCTTATGCACTTGTGCAGCTTTTGAGACTGGCCTTGGCATTCCTGCTTGATGCTGTCATAGTTGAACTCTGAACTATGGTGGCAATTTGCAGCAAAGGCACTGAAAGGCCTAGAATTTCCCTCTATCCTACCTCTGTGGTAGAATGTGTCATTTGGTCCCAACTCCCTATTCCTTATATCCACATCTTTGCCATGTCATTTTCCTGAACCCACTCATCATGGTTGGGAGGACTTGTCTCACTGCTAGTCTTTGCCCTCAGCCATGGGATGTTAGTAAATGTAATGAAGAGACTTGAAAGAGGGCTTGTGTGTATTGGGTTTGTTTTCTTCCACTTCTTCCATGTTCATGAGAAGAACACACCCAGGTAAGCCCATCGATCCCAGGAGAAAGATGAGAGAGAATGTGGAATAGAGCCACTCTCAGCCTGCATAGATGTGTGAATCTATCCAAAAGTTATACAACTATCCACAAGGGCAACATAGATCAACCGAACACCAACCAGCTGCCCCCCAGACTTTTAAAAATAATAAATAATTGTTAAAACCATAGTAATAGCTAATTGATATACTCTCTTTGTGCCTTCATGGTAGAATCTAACAAAATTAGTCAATATCATTCAAATTAGAGAGAAAATAGGTGTCCGTCTCAAGATCTCTTGGCTCTTTATCAAGTATTCACTCAGATAAAACAATGAAATGAAACATTTTTTGACAAGAGTCTCACTGAGGCACTACTACATGCTGGTTGATATTGATTGGAGACTCCAGAACAAACATTGTCCAAGAACTGGAATATTGGAATGTATACTTTGATGGTAACCAATAATTGTTGGAAAAATTTGTTAGTGTTGTTATCCATGAAGGCAACTAAAAGCATCTGTTTAAATTGGTAGCCATTATAATTTTTTTTTTTACTTTTTATACCTATGTGCATTTATTTATTTATTTTAATTTCAGCATAATACAGGGGTACAAATGTTTAGGTTATATATATTACCTTTGTCCTGCCTGAGTCAGAGCTTCAAGTGTATCCTTCCACCAGATGTTGTGCACCGCACCCATTAGGTGTGGATATACCCATCCCTCCTCCAATCTCCCACCTACTCGACACTCGATGAATGTTACTACTATATGTGCACATAAATGTTGATTAATTAATACCTTGATGGTGAGTACATGTGGCGTTTGTTTTTCCATTCTTGTGATACTTCACTTGGTAGAATGGGCTGTAGCTCTATCCAGGATAATATAAGAGGTACTAGGTTAACACTGTTTTTTGTGGCTCAGTAGAACTCCATGGTATATATATATACCACATTTTATTAATCCACCCATGTATTTACGGGCACTTGGGTTGTTTCTACATATTTGCAATTGTGAATTGTGCTGCTATGAACATTCAAGTACAGATGTCTCTTTTACATAATGTCTTTTGTTCTTTTGGGTAGATGCCCAGTAATGGGATTGCTGGATCAAATGGTAGTTCTACTTTCAGCTCTTTGAGGTATCTCGATATTACTTTCCACAGAGGTGGTACTAAAGTTTCACCAGCAGTGCAAGAATGTTCCTATCTCTCCACATCCACACCAACATTTATTGTTTTGGGACTTTTTGATAAAAGCCATTTACACTGGAGTTAAATGATATCTCATTGTGGTTTTGATTTGCATTTCCCTGATGATTAGAGATGTTAAGCATTTTTTCATGTGTTTATTGGCCATCAGTCTGTCTTCTTTTGATAATTTTCTGTTCATGTCCTTTGCTCACTTTTTAATGAGGTTGTTTGATTTTTTCTTGTTGATTTTCCTGAGCTCTATAAAGGTTCTAGTTATCAGCCCTTTATTGGACGTGTAACATATGAATATTTTATTTCATTCTGTAGGTTGTTTGCTCTCATGATAGTTTCTTTGGCTGTGTAGAAGCTTTTTAATTTGATCAGGTCCCACTTATTTTTGTTGTTGCTGTGATTGCCTTTGGGGTCTTCTTCATAAATTCTTTGCCTAGACCAATGTCTATGAGTTTTTCCAACATTTTCTTCTAGAATTCTTACAGCTTCATGCCTTAGGTTTAAGTCTGTTATCCACTGTGAGTTGATTTTTCTGAGAGGTGAGAGGTACAGATCCTGTTTCAGTCTTCTACATGTGGTTATCCAATTTTCCCAGCATCGTTTACTGAATTAGGATTCTTTCCCCCTGTGTATGCTTTTGTCTGCTTTGTCAAAGATTAGATGGCTATATGAGGAAGATTTTATATCTGGGCTCTCAGTTCTGTTCCATTGGTCTATATTTCTATTCTTGTGCCATTACTATGCTGTTTTAGTTACCATAGCCTTGTAGTATAGCTTGAAGTCTAGTAAATCAATGCCTCCCAATTTGTTCTTTTTGCTTAAGATTGCTTTTGCTATATGAGATCTTCTCCTGTTCCATACAAAGCATAGAATTATTTTTTCTAGATCTGTGAAAAATGATGTTGGTATTTTAATAGCAATTGCATTGAATCTGTAGATCACTTTGGGTAGTAAGGACATTTTAGCAATGTTGATTCTGCTGATCCAGGAGCATGGTATGGTTTTTGCCATTATTATTTTAATAAGTGCCTGTCTTTCCCAAACAAGTAAGAAGTGAACATTTTTCTTTTCCTAGGGAGAACCAATTCAAGCAAAATTTCAGGGTAATACCTGACAAACAAAAACGTATTTGCCAAAAATTGCCACCTACATATTTTTTTACAGACATGAGAGAGGTACCTCTCATTTCCTCAGCTTTGCTCTTTCTGCTTTGTAAAGGACAGTTTGTTATGTTTGATGTCAAAATGGTACAGAAATAAAGAGGAGACGATTGCTAATGGTCACACTGCATCCATTCGTCTTATTTCTTCTATCACCTTCTACTTCTGACAAAGGGTTCTTAGGTCCCAGACAGAAATCCCAGTGGAGAAGGCTCAAAGGTAATTCCAAACAGTTCAAATGATAGCAGGGTTAGCACTTCTCTCAAAATATCCCCAAAGTCATTTGTCTTTATAAGATAAAAGTATTCTCTGATTTTTTTAAAGTGTATCTAATAAAGCTTCTTTTTAACAACAGGATGATAAATAACCAACTAAAATACAACAAATTTTCCTAAAAATAAACTGAAATCAACTCCTTTGTGTGTGTGTTAAAAGAATATGAATTTATGTTTCCACTGCTGGATGATAAAATGGTGTGATTCTACCTGAGTGAGGCATTAGCTCAGATGGTACTTGGAGCTCTAGGTGATCAAGGAGGATGAGCTCCTGAGTGTGGATGTGAGAGTTCATCAGTTTGGCTTCTGGGTTCCTAGAGGGTGTGAACGTGGATTATGATCAAGTTTACAAATTGGTCCTCTAAAAATGTGATGGTTAATGATAAAGATGGGTATGCTAGGAGTGTGGTTGGAAGAGGACCCCAGGATCTTGGACAACATTTAGGAAGAGTGGAATGTTTGATAGGTTAAATTTGGGCTTATTGAGTTATGGGTTGCTTCAATTTCACAGGCATAGTGGAAGTAAGATTAAAGGAAAAATTAACAAGATATTAGAGATAGTTATAAGGACCTGCAGAGTAAGGAGCCTGTGATTTTCCCAGTGATTTAGGGATAATGGGTCACACTTCCAAAGAAATAAAGACTCTGGTGGCTTTTTACTATGAGAACAGATAGCTTGTGCAAAGGATGAATTAATGAGGATGAGCTTGGGGCCCATGGAGAGGCATGTTGTAAAAAAGATGAACACATAAGCATGAAAACTTGAGACACTGAAGTAAGTCATATATTACTGATCTGTCTTCATGCAAATGATGCAATGAGATTTAATTAAGAGCACTTTCTTCTGAACTGAGCAATTCTACAATGAGATAACCAGTCTTCATCTCATTTCACATACATCCACCCACTGAGTGTTACTTTTTCACTAAATATATATATTACACAATAAGGAATAATTATTTTATTTATTGAAGTTAATTGCTACTATTGTAGTAATAATTTAGTGACAACATTTGTGCTAATTGCTGAACAGAGTATTCAAATGAATCACTTTTAAAGTATATAATTATGTAATGAAAATAGGCTTAAACCCTAATAGACCACATCCTGATAAAAGAACTGAAAATAAAATCTGAGAATCACATTTAACTATCTTTTAGTGACAAAGTAAGCAGAAATAATGAGTATAAACATAATTGCTAATAAAACATGAACTGAGGGTCTGCTGAAGAAAAACTACAGTGTTCATTCTCACTCAAGATACTATCCTACTTAATACCACCTAAATGATTAGTTTTTGACTAATGCTATCAGAACCTTGTTGCTCAGTCTTTTGGATACAGATAAAGCAACAGGAAAGTGGTAGCATATTTATTTTGAATTCAGACAATAAGCTATATTTAATTTGGCCCCATTTTTTAGTGGAAATTTGGGAAACAAGAAGTTATTTTCTTAAGCCCGGCCACAATTTACTGAGTTACCCAATTTCTTTTTAACAAAGCCTAAAGTAGCCTTAGCTGGAAGAGTTTTCAAGCTAGTTTGTTAGCCACTTAATAGATAAAAAATGTTAAAATGGATCGTGAGATGTGTAGACTTCTATTTCTCAGTAAGCTTCCTAAATCTCCCTCAATCCCCCAAACTACCATTTCAGTTTGATAATTAAATCAAGCAAACATTTAAACCAGTGGGAAAATAATTAATTTGAGTGTCTCTTCAACTATATGGAGAAAAAGGGAGGAAAGTAGTAGCAACTAAATGCTGAACTTTTCAGAACATCTGCATTCTTGTTCTACAGCTAATGCTCTTCTTTTCTCTAGTTCTCATCTCAGTGCTGGGTACTAACCTCACCCAGTGAAGATGCGTGTTGTAAAATATTGTCCCTGGACCTCTGCATTGTAGTTCCTTGGGCAGGATCCTTGTTAATTCACAAATTCCCAAAATAAAAGATTGAAAATTTTGTGGCTATGGGGCCCTAAATCTGCATTTTTAAAAGTTCTGTTAAAGCTTGGTAAACTCAGCGCTGTTTTCCTGCATATCAGAGGTTTAAGACACATATGAGAACAGCTGGCAAAGGCCTGACTATGGCCAGCCTTAGGCAAAGTTGTGCAGTAGTCCAAATTTAGAGTTTATCTCTTAGCTCATTTTAGAGTTTGCTTAGAGAAGCTTGCTTGCCCTCTTGTGTCAGTGCTCTTGGCTTCTCTTCTCACTGCCCACAGGACCCCTAAACCCTCACCCTTCAAGCAACTGAGCACCCTGAATGCACTCTCCTTAACCCTGAATGCACTCCCTCACCTGGTCATGCCTTCTCTCCCAGGATGTTCCCAAGACTTTATATCCTATGCCATCAAAATCATTTCTGTACTTCAGGGCACAATTCTATAAGGTTTCACTGGCTAACACATTTTAAGCTATCAACCAGTTCACTGTGTTTTAATAACATTTTATAATTTTTATACAAGAGTGATATTTGCTTAAAACAATAATTTGAAAACTTGGGGAAAAATTAAGGAAAAAGTCAGACATAATTCCATTAGTTGTGAGTATCCTCAGCTTTTGTTGTCTGTTATAATATATATGTATGAATTCATGTATTATGTATGTATGTGCACACACACAGGCATGCCAAGGATAGTGTGTTAGTTTGGCCCCCACCTCTGGAGTCAGATTGGCTAGGTTTGAATCTGTGTTCTGGTACCTTTGGCAAGTTACTTGGCCACTCCATACCTCAGTGTCCACATCTTTAAGATGAGATACTAATAAGACCTAAGTCATGAAGTTGTTATGAGCACAGATGTGGGCACTCTTAGCCACAGTATGTGCTGTGGTTAGGGGCATGTACTCTATTTAGAGTCACTGCCTGAATTTGAATCTCGGCTCAACCATTAGCAGATTTATTACTGTGGAAAAGTTTCTTAATCTCCCCATGCCTTAATTTCCTTATCTATAACATAAGGAACTCAATTGGGTAATAACAAATAAAAAGCCAGATAACAAGCTGTTTTACAGTTTCTGTGTTGTTGGAACTGAAAGGGTAAGAGAAAATTATGAACTAATTGTCTGAGACGATATTTGGAATGTCTGTTCTTGGGCTAATATGATTTCTAGGCTAGGATTAACTTCCATATCATTGTTTTAATTGCATCAGAAAAAATAGTCTATTTTTTTTCCTAGGGAGAAAGAGTCTAAACTCTTACCAGGTCCTCAAAGGGACGCCTGAACAAAGCAACGCTAAGAACTACTGTGGCATTAGATGATCTTGCTCCAACATTCAATGATTTTAAATTTTATGCTACCATTTTGAAAATCTACTCTCTGTTTTAATTTTTCTACTTGAATGACATCAAACATACTCCAAACTGTGATTTCTAATACTAAATTCCCTGAGATTCTAGTGTGTGTTCAAGTACTCACAAATAGACTGCCAAAATTTGGAAAAATACTCAGAGCATACTTATATTTTATTGAAATCAGATATAATGATGGCTCATCATTTACATATCTGAATAATACCATAACTTTTGTTAATCTTTTGCTACTTTTTCTAACTTAGGCTTAAAACAATCTTTTAGAAGAAATTTTTTATGTGTCCAATATATAAAATATTCCTGTAGGTTTAATGTGTTATAAATTACTACTCCAAATATCACTAAATAGAGACTTTTGAGTGGGGCGTCTATTATTTTTTGGTTTCGGTTTCATAAGAATAAACTTTCTTCTATGAAGGCCAGTCAATTCACTGAAAAAGCCATTGAACTACTTTTTTGTTTTAGGCATGATGTTACTTTTACATAATTCATTCTCCACCATTTATCTGAATTTATGCTCTTAGTATGCATATTTTCGGTACAGATCTCTGTATGTTGGCCTGAATAATAACAAATGTTAGATGTCTTTTAGTTCTCTAAGTACTAGATATTTTAGTTTAAGAATTTTTTTTGACATAACTTACGTTTGTGATAGTTTTGGCATTGTGATGAGGGGAGGCCTTTTGCTAGTCCTAAAAAATCTCAATTATTTTAAAAATGTCCCTCCATGCCATTGACGAAATACAAAAGAACTTCAAGGATGAAAGGGACGATGCAGCTTCAAAACTCCAACTGGCTTCCTGGAGGGGTGAGTCACTGGGCCATGCTCCGCACGTAGCATTCATGGGCACAGCACACAACACAGTGTCTTCCTTTTGAACTGGTGGGGAACTGAAATTAACTGAAATATCCTCCTCTTGGAGCCTCTTCAGAAAAGGATTTACTTTCTTTTCAATAACTGCGTGGCTCACCCAGGGCTTCAGTGGGATGTGCAGGCAGACATTCTCCTTAAACGACTTAGATGAAGCCCCTGGAGTCCGGAGCGGTGGGTAGCAGTAGTCTGAAACCTTACAGAATTAAAAGCTTTAGCTCTACCTGGTAGGATCTAGTATTTTTAAGTAACCACAAGAGCCCCCAAATATGGCTTTTCACAATTGAAATTGTAAAATGTGTAGGCTGTTTTTCTTTTCTTTGGCTGTAACCTGCATGTGAAAGAGATTTTCCATGAATTGATTCTGACAAATGCTTTCACACACCTGTCCGATCGATCACCACTTTAAAGTAGTGCCTTTCTAAAAATGAACTAGCTATACTTCATATTTCACTTGCCCTTCTACCCTCTCACCAATGATTATTCAATGTTGGCTAATAATTAATTGTAAGGCAAACGGGTATTTCAACGTGCTTCATAAATAGCTGTGTATATGTATAGAATACGTGACGTGAGCCTATGAATGCCTACGCAAGATTGCCCTCTGGGTTTGAATGTGTTATTTTTGGTGGTGTTATTTCCTGTGTAGCTCCATGGAAATAACAAACCCAACAGATTGGCAGTACCTTTCACCCTTTGATGCCTGTGGAGCGTGTCCTTTAGATAATGATTACAGCCTTGCCTTGCGATGCCTGTCCCTTTGTACCTCAGGAGCAGTGTGGGGCTGCTGGGAGAATTTGCCGCTACAGGCTGATACATGACCTCACTCCAGTAGGTTCTCCGGCAGGCCCACTCAGAGACATGCTGGATGCTGACAGCCCTGCTCTGGAGGACCACAGTGCCCAGCACAGCAGCAAACCTTCTCATTGAGTAGCCTGTGATTTAGTAAGTCCCACTCCAGGACACCTAACACTGTCTCTCTGGGATAGGATCAGCCAAGAATAATAACTACCTTGTTATCAGGAAAGGGCAGGAAAGGGCACTTTCTGTGAAATAATAGCCTAGTATTCCCTGCATTTCTTTCTGTAGGTGAATTTGTAAGATTTACAAAGAAATAAAGGTGAAATTTTGATGCCCAAACTAAGTGGCTTTTTAAATTTAAGGCAGCAATTTGTGTATAAAATATTTTTTAGAATTCTTCAGTAGAACAAACATAAAAGCAAGCTGAATTTAACTAGAAGACATGATTTTCTCCTGTTTTTTTAAAAAATATTTTTATTTATAAACGACAAATATATTTTGATGATTATTCTATGTAGTATATATCACCACAAGATGTTAAAGGCTCCAAATGTAATTTAGACTCCAGGGATTAAATCCAGTTAAGCTAAAACTCATTAACTGAAAGACAGGGGTGTCCCTGAAGTTTCTTCCTGTGGTTGACTCAGAGCCATTGCCACAGCCTTTTGTAGAACGAGGAGGAATGTGCAACCCGGGTTTTTCCCCAGCTCCCAGCAACTAAATGATAAATCCAAAAGAACGTCATCATAATAATCTAACCAAACCTTCATAAGACACACTTTATTTTGAAACAGGATGAGTATATTGTATCTTAATTGTCAGGCCTTTGTATTCTTACAAGTATTTAGAAACTTGACTTTCTTTTTTATATCCGGTTCAGATAGTGGCCAATTACTATAGTAATAATGACATTAAACTATTATTTTTATTGAGTGCATGTGATTTCATGTGCATTATCTGCTTTAATCCTCCCACCATAAGGTAAGTTTTGCTATTATCACAGATGACGAAATTGAAAATCAGAGAAACAAAAGGAAACTAAAGTCACATAACTGGTAAGTATGTGGCAAAGAGAATCCAACCTCACTCATTCTGACATGTGATTGCTGCTAGAGCACTTTGCCTTCTGTATTGTTAAATCAACTGGATTCCTTTAAGCCCTTTTTGTGCTCTTTTAATTCTGACATACTATGGAAATGTAATTTGCTAATTACTTACTGTAGATTAAGTGTCTAAGTAAGAAAGTATATTAAATCAACAATTCTAGTTTCAGTCTCTGCTACCTTCTCAATCATCTGTGCCATCTGTTTATAGTTGTTTTAGTTAAGCAATGACAGTTCACTATATGTTGCAAGAAAACCATTCTTATAATTTGCAGCAGGCAGGATTTATTACTTCTTTTGTGTTTGTTTACTGAAAATATTGTTATATGAATTCTCTCTGATTGTATTTTAAAATTTCACCATTTTTTAAACATCTTGGTGCTGAGGCATAAACATTGAAATCAAAAGCTCCTTCTCTTCTAAAAGGAATAATGGCATTTCCATCACAGATAAAAAATACTTCTTTTATTTATTCCAAATTCCAAAAATGTCTTGGAGAAAGAGTCAAGGGAGAAATTGCTTATCTACTCCAATTTATTTGGATAGAATTTTATATCCAGAATGAAGAGGATATCAAACAATTATATAAATATATACAAGAATGTACATGAATATATAGCAGAGCTTTGGAATCAGTAATATCTCTGAAATATATAATAAATAGCCATTCCTTCCTTTAGAAAGTCTGTCTTGATTTTGAGGAGTCTCTGGAGCATGTACAACAGGCAAAACTGAAATTGTCACGATCTGCATAATCAAGTGTCTCTTCAACAGTGTCCATGGGGAGTACACAGTGTCTAATAAGGTTTTAGGATGATTTGTTAGACTGAGGCTTCCATCAGACACAGAATTCTTTAATTATGATTCCCCCCTAGAGATTAACTAAGCAGTGTTTCCCAAACTTAAAAAAAAAGTCCTCCTGAGCATGTGTAAATTCATAAAACAGAAAGTAAAGGCCGCTTCCATTCTTGGAAGATAATTTGCAAACTGAAGTCAGACTAGGTGGCATATGTCATCTATATCTGGAATCCTAAAGACTCTTCTGATTTCAGAGGATAAGAAAGGAAGCTAACTTAAGTAAGATGTGTAGAGAGAGCAGGGTATGGAGTGAGGAGTATGAGATGTGACCCTTGAAGCCAGAGAAGAATATCTTCAAGAGTGCAGTTCAAAGATATTGTATGTGAAATGGGGACACATTTTTGGAAACTAATGTGCTCCAGTGAAAAAGAGGAGATGAACATATTGTTCCATTTCAGCTCAAAAAATAAAAAAGATCAACCTCATTCATAAAAGGAAAACTAAAATTACAATTAGAGACTATTGTTCATTTATTTGAATGGTAAATATTAAAAACTTCATAATGTGCTATATTATAAAATATACTGAGAATAAGTAAAAATAGTCATAGAAGGGTAAGCTGGGGGATAAATTGTATGTTTGAGGACAATTTAGTAATATCTATATAATTTTAAAATACATTATTTCCTCTGACTTAGGAATTCCACCTCCAAATATTAATTCTACCAATACAGTTACATTATTTGAACAAATAATTAAGTAAAGAATAGTCATTACAGTATTGTGGGTAATGGTAAAATATGGGAAACAACTTAAACATCCATCAATAGGAGACCGGTGAAATTATGTCTCATCCACATAATGGACTATGTTGCAATTATTAAAAGCACTGTGGCAGATCTAATGCACAGTTAGGAATCAGTCTTGTTGCTATATCATTAAGAGAAATAAACAAGAAGCAGAAGAGGGTATCTTATGTCTTAGCATTTGAGTAAACACATAAAAGATCTCCATCAGGAAATGCAAGAATTGCAGTTGCCTCCAGGAAAGGGAATTGGAGACCTGAGAACCAGGCGGTATGGGGATTTACTGTTCATGAGTATCTTTTGATACTAAAGAGATTTTTATTCATGTGCTTGTATTACCTACTCGAACACATTCATCAATCACTCTTTTAGAGAAGACTGGGAAGAACAGCCACTTAAAACAGTCAAGTTGCAAACTCACGTAAAACTGTGTAAACAAAATGGCGCAGAGAAGTGATTCTCAAACATCTTGGTCTCAGAATCTCTCTTTATATTTTTAGAAATGATTTAAGATCTAAAGATTTTTTTTGTTTACGTGGAATATTTGCCATCTTAAAACTGAGACATCTGAAAGTATTTTTTACTAATTCATTTTCAAGAACAATAATAAACACATTTTTACAAAAAGTAACTGTTTTTCAAAAAAAGTGAGAGAAGTGACAATGTTTTCCATTTTTGCTAGTCTAATAGAAGACAGCTGGCTTCTCCTATCTGGCCCTATATTCAGTCTGTTGCAACATGGCATGTGTCACATTATGTAGCTTCTGGAGAACTCCACTGAGAAGATGGCAGATGACATGTTGATATTCGTATGAAACTATGTATGGTCTAACAGAGCCCTAAAAGGATCCTGGGGACCATGCTCTAAGATCCACCAGTCAGAATAAAAAACAGAATATTACAACTGACCTCAGTCAGCAGCGTATGATATAGCATTTCAGGTCCTTAAAGCGAGTTTCACTTGAAATTTTCTCCTCAAGTGCTATCAAAAGCTTTGGGAAAAAGTGAATTTTCAGGATGATTACCTAAGATACATCAGGAATGTTAATATGCCTCTAATCTTCTGGTTCTAAGATTATTATCCAAGAATCAGCTAATAACCAGAACTGTCCATGCTTGGGCCATAGAAGCTTAATGCTTGAATCGCCTGCAATGAGTTCAGCTTCAACATTCCAGTCTCATCTCCTAAAGAAGGTTGTTTTAACAGCATGCTATGATAGAGCATCTGGATTTGTCACCAATGTGCTTTTAGGACAAGGTCTATTATATTAACTAGAGTTTCCCATAAAGTCCCACATGGAAAAAAAACATTGCCTTAATTTAGTACCCATAGCACATGGTTTTCCCCAAGGAACTGATACATTTCTTTCTTTGCATTAAGGAGAGCAAATTAAATTGCTACATTGGCCCAACATTTACTGTTAGATTTAAAACTTAAGTTCAACGGCATTACCTATGATGACTCTTGTGCTTTTTCTTCTTTGCTTCATTCCAGTGATATATTTTGCTTATATTATATCAACCTAAAATCTCTTTCATAAGCTATCACTAATTCTTTTATGAAGTGACATGTGGAAACATATACACATATAACAAACCTATACCTTCAGTTCCAAGAAATTCACCCAATATGTTAGTAAGAGCTTAAAAAATAAGTCCAATGTGACAATTTTATTACAGACCTATTTTCTATTAACCTTACTAAAAAGTCAAAAGGCAAGAAAGGGTTAATATCTATTTGTACCACTGCAAGAAAGACTTAATATTACATAAAATTTTAAAGAAACACATGCTTAAGAAGGGGCTATCTATTTACCTTATTGCTAGAGCTTCATTACAAAAATTAGGCCATGTGGGCCATGGCCTCACTCCAAATGACTGAAATTCATTCAAGATCACAAATGATTTACTAAAGGCTCACTCACCACTGCTGCCAAGACAGGGAGATAGTATTGAAATGTACATTCCAGAGCCAAATTTAATGCTTTCTTGTCTAAGAAAGGTGAAGCCAGGACAAAAGAAGAGAGATCTAACAATGGGAGTAGAAGATCCTGGAGAAACTTTAGGAAAACACATTCCAAGTAAGAAGGCAAGTGGTGTGTAGTTGCCACCTATTTGTGGATACATGTAATTCATTCTTGTAAGTTATTATCTACACATATAAACACACACTAACACATACTTACATAAACCTAGAACATTATTGTGGTAGACAGAATTCTGAGATCACCCTAAGTGATCCATGCCCTTGTACTATCCTTTCCTCTTGAGAATGGTCAAGATCTTTAATTTTCTTTCTTTTTTTCTTCTTCCAGAATATTACGGGAGTATAAATGTTTTGGTTACATGGATTGCTTTTGTACTGCTTGAGTCAAAGTCATAAGTGTGCCCATCAATTTTCTTTTAACCAGTGGAATATGACAAAGGTAAAGGATTGTTCAGCTGTAATTAAGGCCATTAAATCAATTAACTTTAAGTTAATCTAGAGAGAAGTTATCTGGGATTGATCTGGATCTGGCTTAACCAGGTGAGCCCTTCAAAAGGGAGTCTAGAAGTCAGAGTCTATTTCCCCTGCTGATCTTGATGAAGCAAGCTTTCACGAATTTTAGAGTTGTAAGGAAATTAATTCTACCAACAACAATGTGAGCTTGAAAGAAGAGCCAGAGCCTCAAATAAGACCTCAACTGCCCAACACCTTGATAAAAGCCTTTTGAGACCTGGAACAGAAGACTCAGTTAAGCCAAGGCCAGTATCCTGACCCATGGAAACTGTGAACTAACAAATATGTGTTGTTTCAAGACGCTAATTTTGTGGTCATTTGTTATGCTGCAATAGAAAACTGATATTATGTTTGATGCTTTGGAAAAGGTACCATGCTAAAAGCATATATGTTGCTTAATTAGTACAACTTTGGTATTTGAACATAAATTGGTGAAAAATCTGTGGACACTCACAAACACACACATGTGGACATGTATACATCCATACACACTCAAATTTGACATCAAGGGAGAAAAAGCAAATCGCTTTCATTATCTTCACCCCAAAATTTGCTCCAGCACTTTCCCCAGCCATCTCAGTTAAATGTAGATACTTTCCTTTAGTGTTCTAAATGGAAAGCTCAGAATTATCACTGACTACTTACAGGGGGTCCAGTCGAGGGAGAGAACACACATCACAGTCTTTCCTTACAGGAAACCATTCTTAATTTGGAAATGAAGGTTCTATCACAAGTAAGCAACTTTCTTGTAATGAAAAGCTGCTTACTAACTCTGTAACTTTGGCTAGATTAGTCAAAATCATATTTTTCCGTCATTTTACTGTGGTAAAGTATACTACCTACAATTTACTATCTTAGCCATTTAAAATCATAATTTTTCACAAACAAAATTTGGAAGCTGAAATAATAACTGTAAGGACCTGGCATAAAGTTCAATAAAACTTTATTCTGATTCCTTCTCCGCCCTTTTGCTAATGGTAAAGCATGAAACGGTATTCATTCTGCCCGTTAATACTGAATTAAAGTTCACTGAGTGAGTTTGAGCTCAGGGAGTGTGCACATCTAAATAGCAACAATGTTCACTTCTGAATAGCAGCTGTCAAAGTTAGCAGGAAAAAAAAAGACCATGCTGTCAGGAGGGCACATCTGGATAACTGAATAGGAAAAAACCTTAGTGATTGGGATGACATGGCTTAGAATATGGGTCCTCTCAATGAAAACGGAAAGATTTTTCTTATACTCTATTCCCACAACTGTTGGATGCCAAAAAGCAATTGGAGACTGTGTCTGTCCATCCTTGGATGTTCTTGTAAACAAAGTGGTTACATCAAACCAGCTACTGGGCATTTGAATTACCAAAGGTATATTTCTGGGGCTGAAATGCTTCTCTTATTCACTTCCTTCATTTCTTGTCCCTTTCTATACCTACAGAACACATACTCTAGGGAAAAAAAACACGCTACATGGACTCAAGTCATAAAACAGTGTAATTCCAATTCTCTAGTTTATGATTTAGAAGGAGAAATTCTGAAAATTTAAGCAGAGATCAAGTACATTCTTCTCATTCTCTGTACCCAGATGACACAGATTTTTTAAAGATGCACAGTCAGGGGGATGACTGGGCAGATCTTGAGGCAATCTGGTGATCACATGGAATCAGCCTTTTTTAAGGCCACACTCACATTTCGGGGCTGCAATTGTTTGAACAGTGCAGAAAAGTGTCAAAGCTGCTAACTGTACAGCTCACCAGATACAGGAGTGGAATTTGCCACTCCAACTATGCAGAAACCTGGATTGAGCCAAAAATCTGGAAGGAGAAAATATGAAGAGGTTTCCCTTCTCTAAGGGCATGGTATTCTATTAGGTTAAGCCGTGTGAAATTGACAATATTTGACAACTTTCACCTACAAAGATGGTTCAACCCAATATATTACAGAAATGAAAAGGAGAGAATTGGCTTTAAAATATTGGTATAACAACCTCTGTATATCTCTAAGCCAAAGTAATAAAAGTACATAAGCAGAAAAATATTGTATATGATGATATAAAAAAGAAGTCATGGCTTTTACATTCCCTTTCAACCCTGCTTTGTATGTTTTAAAAAAAATTAGTGAATTATGCCAATACTTTCATTCTAACAAAATATTCTTAAATAAGTCAAAAAGACTTGTTGAAACAAAAAATCAAGTAATCTAAAATAATCTTGATCTTTTGTTGATAATTGTATATATAAGAAGCACAATTTAGAGTTGATGAGTCCAGTGACGTGTTAATTTTCAGATGTCCTTCACTCTACCTTTCAGTATCTCCATGTTATCCACACAAATATGTCTGTTCCCCTTGTACTGTAGGAAATTTTATCTCATTGATTCATTTCATACACCATGAATAACAATTGAAATATGAATACTGGGGCATTCTAATATGCACCAGAAGGGAACTTCAACTGCCAATAAAAAAAAGTATTCTTATTGAGAAGATGATCTTCACTTCACATGATTAGAAAGACTGTAGATAATAGAGTTATAACCTGAGAGTGATGGTATTTATGAAAGAAAACAGACCTGTGTTTCTTTTCTCTCTGCAGTGGTTATAATTTCTTACTCATCTAAAAAAAATAAAATTATTTGGAAAATCCAATGTAATACTATGTGTAAAAAATAACCAGCAATACTACACCCCTTTTCTCACACAAAGAAAATGTTCATCCCAGGATTGGGTTCTTGTCCTGACTATGTCAATTTTCAGTTTTTCTCCCCTATATTCAGTCATCCCAAGAACTTTCCAGCCTAACTCGGTAACTCCATCCTTCCTTTTTCATATAGATGGTACTAATTTAAAACAAATGGAGCATTTACCTGACCGCAAAATGAATAAACTTCATCTTTAATTTTTCTAACCTCAAGCTGTGATTATTTTTCTTCATAGACCAGTAAACCATTAGATTAATTAAAGAGCAACTCTATGGGGTAGCATTAGGGTCCAATTGGATAAGTACACAAGGTGCAGAAGTTTGCAGATATCCTCCCTTCCAGGTAATTCAGAAAGCTCCTGGCATCTGGTAACCTTCTCTTTATAGATACTAATGATTAAGGATCCCGCCTACATAACTTGATGAAATGTCAACAAATTCTCTGCTCTTTTATTGACACATAAATCACGGCAGAAGGCTTGTTTCTTATACAGCCAAGATAAACAGTCCTTTTCCCAGAGTTCATGTTTCAAATGAACACAAGGCGGAATCTGTGTTTTGCTTGAAAGAGTGCAAGGTTAGAATTCCTCCTTAGGTTCCGTCACTGGCTCCTCTGTTCCCACTTATATTTTAAATGTCGGCGGTCCCCTAGCTTCCATCCTTGACCTTATTCTCCACTGACATCCCTTCTTCGGGTATTTTTATTGATGCTTACTGCATTTTGCTAGTAACTTCCAAACAAACCATGACATTCTCCCATTCTTCCGAGTTCCAAAAATCTGACATATTGAAAGAACCAGAATTTTGGAATCAGAAAAACTCTAGCATTGACTTGGGTCAATCTACAAGTTCTATAATTTTTCTAAGTATTATTTTCCATGTCTGCACATAGAGATAAGGGTATCAACTTCACTAACTGTTGAAAAGATTGAGATGTGAACTCGTAAAGCTTCTAGGAATATCGGGCCTAGTTAATCAATAAATGGTAGTGCTGAGGACATGATAATAAAGATGATGACACTGAAGGTCATGATGATGATTATGATGACAATTATCTACCAAACATTTCTATTTGCATGTTCACAGGCAAACTCTTCAACATTCTTCCCCTGGTCAGTGGTACCATCACCCACCCAGATGGCTGAGTATATAACCTAAGATTTCCATATCTTCTTTAGTTCTCACCTACCCACTTTTTTAAATTGATTGCAAAGAATGGACAAACCTAGCCTCTTCATATCAGCCTATTTCTTCTGTTGCTGTAATTTATGCCTTGGTCACCCATCCTCCTAGATTTTTTTTCTAATCTCTACTAGATACCTCCACCTTCAGTCTTTCTCTATTCTTATTCCCCCTCTATGCTACTAACAGAGGAATCTTTCTAGAATAAATTTATTATGCTTTTCTTCAACATAAAACCCTTCTATGTGAGGGACATTTGGCATAGTGTATTTCAATGTACTATGAAAAAGTCTTTTAAATATTGATCTATAAATGGCTGGTTTTAGTAATATTATCTTAGAAAGATGTAAAAGTTTTTGTATCTTGAAATGGAAAGATTACTGTTGCATACTTATCCTCATACTAAGTAACAGGATGAAGGGAAAGGAGAAGGACAAGATAACACAGAATAAAATGAAGCATAGTAGTTATTCTATGCATAAATGGTGTTATGAAAATAAACATAGAACCAAAAATATCATATGGAGAACTGAAATATATTAAAATGTACATATAACCAAAAAACTCAAATTTGAGAGCAAATCTCTCCATATTTACAATTCTGTATGGTAACAAAATACCTAAATTCTAAGAAAAAAAATTGAGGAATTATTAGGTGTGGTTCATAAGAATGGCCATCCTATAGAACAGGAACTTGCAGAGGGAAAAACAGGCAAAAGAAAAAATAGAGTGTGTTTATTGTTGTTGCTGTTTTGTTTTGCCTGTATTTCTGTTGGTTGTCTATAAGAGGTATGTATATCCAATGCAAAGGTTTGGCAGTGTGGTTAACAGATTATATACACATAGACTTAATCAGAAGTAAAAGCTCATGGTAGATATTAAAAAGAAAGTACAATTGTGGAAAGGGATAAAAAAAGCTTAGGCAAGTTTTCCAAAGGTTTTTTTAAAAACGCAGAAAACTAGTAATTTTGCAGTAACACACCACTACCATTCACATGTGTGCACACACACACACCAGCATATGAAGGATTTCCTGGAACGGATGAGTACAAAAGTAATAGAGATTAGAAAACCAAAGCTGGCTGGGTGTGGTGACTCACACCTGTAATCCTAGCACTTTGGGAGGCTGAGGCAGAACCACTGCATGAGGCCAGGAGTCCAAGATCAGCCTGAGCAAGAGTGAGACCCCATCTCTACAAAAAATAGAAAAATTTGCCAGGTGTGATGGTGGTGCACCTGTAGTGCCAGCTACTCAGCAGGCTGGAGCAGGAGGATCACTTGAGCCCAGGAGTTTGAGGTTGCTGTGAGCTATGATGATGCCACTGCACTTTAGCCCAGGCAACAGAGTGAGACTCTGTCTTAGGAAAAAGAAAAAATGGGAAAACCAGAGCTGGAAAGCCTGGCACAGTAGCTTCCAAATTAGGAAGAGAAAGAGAGAAGAGAAAACAGAGAAGAGACAAGAGGGAGAGAGAAAGACTATGGAAAAAGAAAGTTCATTAGGCTTTTTGATGTCTCTTAAGAGGAAATAGTTTCAAGTGCCATTTTTCACATTTTCCAATGAAGTGAGAAAACCAATTTAACTAAATTAATGCAATTAATTAATGATGGCCTGAAATGGAATATATCCACCTATGCACTCACAATCAAAAAGCGTTTGTTATGCTTAATGCAATGGCAAAAGTGAGCTCTTGACAACAACACTACAGATTTCATCCATCTGTTAAAAATTGTTTGCCTTAACTAATATTTCAAACTTTCACCCCTCACAAACAAGCTAAAAAATTAGAATGATTAAAGAAAAGCAAAACTATGAGATTTTAAATTAATCTTATGTGTCCAGATATTTATGGATTCCTTAACTACATTTATAAGAAAATATTTAATTTGAAAATTATTTTACCTAACAGCATTAATTCAGTCAGTCAACAAGTTCCATCATTTCTAATTAAAAAAAAAATCTGGTAAATTCATCTCTTCCTTTCCATCCTTCCTGCCATGGCATTAGTTTTAGACTATCACCATTTATTTCTTATCTGGTTTACTGCAATAAACACCTAAATCACACCTCCAATTTCTTCCCACTCCATGTTCCATGTATCTACCAAAGTAAGCTTTAAAAAATTCGAAGCGAACCACCTGCTTAAAATCTATTGGTGCCTCTCTAACATCTTAGAGGAAAGTCGAGGAATTTTGGCAAAGTCTTCTCTCCCTCTTATCCCATTTCCTTGCCAGCTCCATCCCATGCAGCCTGAACTCCATGTATATTGAACTACTCTCAGGCTACTGCCTTGGAAAATACTAACAGCCTTTAGCCATTACTACAGCCTTTAGCTATTTACCTAAACAACTTCTACTGTTTCATAAAAATCAGATGACAGTTAATATTCTGGTAAACAAAATACTAGTGGACATTTGAGGATATACTTATTGTATTTCAGTTGAGTCTTTTATAATTTGCTTGCATTTATTTTTCATAGGCAGACTTTTATAATAGAGGATCCAAAATACTTATTAATTAGCTACATCAAATATTTAAAGCAAATTCTTAGAAATAAACAGCATTCAAAACAATCAACAAGCTGCCAGACTGGTGGAGGGACAATGCTGGTACATGCTATTGCTTTTCTACAGATTCCCACAATGTCCTCAACATCTTCTTTATGGTTCTAATGGTTCAAACATTTCTGAAACTTTTCATGAGTTATAAACTGATGTAGGGACAAACAATCAAATGAGTCTCCAGTTCAATATCATCAAGCCAATAATCTAATTTGGTTAAATCAGTTAAAAAATCATTGGGGAAATATTACATTGAACTTGCTTGGCAAAATACTTCAGTGTGTTGTATAGTCATCTCTTAAATCTAGCTAAGAAGGTAGAAATATTTATAAGAAAAGAAAGTACTTTTGATACATGATATAACAGAAAGCACATTATGTTTTCTCCATCTTGTGTCCAATTAATGAGACATGTAATCATTATATCTGAACTCACTGAAAACTGAATAGCACTTCACCAGAGAATATATAGTAAAATAGTTGAGTCTGGGTCCCCATGCCATGGCTACCATTAAAAACAAACAAATAAAAATTTGTTTTCCCTAACAAGATATTTTTCTCTGAAATATTGCAATAATGGGATTATTAACTGTTTATGTGATCTGTTATTTATAATTTTTATTACGCTCTTTTGTGACTTTGGTCTGTAAAATATTCCATGTCAACAGAAGTAATGACGTGTGTAACAGCTTCCAGGCCTTACTACACCAAAAATAAAAATAATACATAAAGTAAAAGTGAAACAGTCATAAAATAAGTGCCATTTTGCCAGAATAATGGTGTGTACTCTTACTTTTTCCTATGATTGTTAGGGTTTTTAGATCATTCTGAATTAGAACGTATATTCTCAGGCAAGAAATTTATATACTCTTACTCTTGGGTCTTAATGTCATGATGAACTACCAGATGCTGAGGGTGTGAGTCGTTATGGGCATTTTGTGTATATTTGAACCAGATTAACAGAAACAATGAATTTGAGGCAGAGTATTTATACTTTATTAATAAAGGTTAAATAATGGATAATTTACCAACACCAAAATAATCATAAAAGCAAAACACAAAATAGTATTAAAGTTAGTATCTAATATCATCATTATTTTTATTTGCTATCTCCTTAAATATAACTCTTCTATAGCCTCATAATCCTGACAGTTCATGGTACTACTTCTTTACTGACTTCCTGTCCTTTGGGCTTCTTTTCAGATGTGATACTTGCACCTGTTAACACCGAAGCGTCTTTCACATCAAATAAATTATATAGTAATTTCTTAACTCTTTAATCAAATAAAGCACATGGTAAGGGTTGTCTGAATTTGAAATTGTTCCTGCTCTCTTTTAATAGTAGCTTCCTGGCTTTGTAAAATTGATAACCTTATTAACTCTGGGGTCCATTTATCTATTTATTAATAATTGTTTAAGTGAAAGCAATGTACAAATACTGTATTTGAATGTGAATAAAACTGACAGGGTCCTTGCTTTCATAGGGTGTTATAGTTTGGTGAAGAGATTGGCATCAATCAAATAATTATACAATTAAACACAAAATTGAAAACACATAAATGCCATAGAGAAGAAATAGATGGTATTATGACAGGTTTGAGAGATCTGAAAAAACTTCACTGAAAAAGTGATGTTTGAATTAATATCTCAAGTATGAATAGGTGTTGTCAAAGCTACTAGGTGGGAAGGAAAGAGCATTTCAAGCAGAGGAAACAATACACGTATAGGTCCTTAAGTGGGAAGACATATAGTTACATACAAAGTTTGGCCTAACCCACTGAACCAAGACTAGCTTCCTTTTCCCCACAAACTGTGGATCTGTTGACTTATTGCATATTGCAGTGAATATTTATCACAGTTTCTGAGTTGTTAATGTAAGCATAGATTTCTTAAACCCATATTCTACATGAGGATCCTTTATTATACTCTATTACTTCTCCAAACTCTTATAAGAACAGCACAGGCTAGTTATCAGTGTTTGATGATCTTTCTTCAGTATCTGTAGTAGAAACTGCCATGATTAGTAGCTACATGATTTCAGAGACACCTCGCTACTCATCATTAGACAAACTGAACATGGTCCTCAATACAATTGAAAGACCCTAGGTGGCGGAAATGATTCTGACTGGCAGTAATACAAAAATATGTATATAGAGGACTGCAAATTTTTGTTTTATATGTTATGATTTAATGTAAGCTGAAAGCATACCTGCCTGTTGGGTAAATAGCAACAACAATAACAAAAATAATAGGAAAACAAACACAATATTGTTATGATGAACATGCAGCAGTTTCAATAGACAAAAAAGGTGCTTCTCTACTTTCACAAAGAAGGGTTGTGAATAAATTACTCCAAAGTATCAACCTCATGTTTGGTAAGTAACTTCTAATGTTTATCTGGTCTATAGTTAAGTGAGTCAATCTATGTATTTAATGTGGCTACATTTTGTAACTAGATTACCTTGAAACATTCAACTGGAAGTAGATATTATTTAATAAGAATATCTAAAGAATGGGATGGTCAGTGCAGAAAATCAGAGAGCCGGATACTAACACCAAATTCTCCTATTCCTTTAGTTCCATTCTCCTATCACCAATAAGGGGGGCCCAATTTGGGCTAGTGTCCCAGAATTCCAAAACAAGTTGGGAGTTAGTCAGGTTGGGCTTTTTGAGGGCTACCGTTACAGGAGCGAATCAAGTCAAAAAGTGGTATTTGAGAAAGAAACTGAAATAAAATCTTAGTTTTCAATCCTAAGAACCACGGAACACATAAGGCATCCAAATCACATTCAGGTAACCAGATGAAAAAGAACAGGAGGCTGACTACAGGAGAACCTAGTGGAATTTCTCAAGCTGAAGCATAGGCACACATGTATACAGACATAATCTCATATGTGTAAATGTAAGTATGCCTGAACTCACACAAGTAAGTGATACCATATTCTGTTACCTACTTTCTAAATTGCATTTTTTACATAATAACTCATAAAGCTTAAAACTGTATTTCAATACATATAGATCTCCCTCATTCTTTATCTAGTCCTTTGTTGCAGTTATGACATCATTTATTTTCCCATTTCTTTATTGAAAGATATTTGGTGGTTTCCAGATGTTTACTATTACATACAATGTTGCAATATAGTACTTCTTTGCTCACTTATTCAATTATATTCTTAGGCCAAGTTCCTAAGCATAGAATTACTGGGACAGAGGTATGTACATTTAAAATATTGATATATATATTATTTGATTACCCACCAATATTTTCCTAATTGACACTCTTGGCTAAAAATGTACACAAGAAAGTGCCTAATTATTCATATCTTCTCAAATTCTGTTGAATTATTCATCTTTTTCATTTTTCCAAACTGATAGATGAAAAATTAGATAAGAATGATGTTTTAATTATATTTTTTGTCTGTTCACCAGGTAGAAAAACTTTTTAAATGTGTATTTGTCATTAATGTTTCTTTCTTTTTGAATTGCCTGTTCATATCCTTTGTCTATTTTTCTCTTAAGTTTTTTAATCTTTCTATTATTGATTTTGAGTGTTTTTTATTATAGTATGAGATAAGGATCATTTTTATTTCAATAAGCCATTAAACACTATATACTAAATTTATCCTCTTCTTACTGAGTTGGAATGCTACCCTTACTAAATCCTAAATTTTCATATATACATGGGTATTAGTCTTGACTCTTTATTCAGTTTATTGAATTATTGGTTTATTCCTGAATTAACATCACGCTGTTTGAATTAATAGCCTATTTGATATATTCTGATATCTTATAGGGAAAATAGCCTTTTATTTTTTAAAATGTTCTTTAATATTCTTATACATATTTATATCAAATTTTAAGTCAAGTAATCCCCTAGAATCCCACTGGAGGTAGGTCATTTTAAAATAAGCCTATGATTTTATGTGTCTGAAGTGTTGCATTTTTCTAAAATCTCATTTCATACTGCTTTTGGCTATCCCAGTGAGATTATAACTCCATTGGTATATGATGTTCTCATAACTTTCCCTTAGTGAATCAGCCAATAACTTAGTTAACTTTAGAACACAGTCTTAAATTTTGTGGATTATTGAGAATCTGATGAACATTCTCCCAAAAATGTGCACCTACCCCCAAATGTAATGGATCCTACGGATCTGAAGCACCCAAAGTTAAGAATTTACTCTGTAGAGGCATCCTTTTAAATTAAAAGGTGTAGGTGGGGGGCTTTATTCCGTCAGAATTACATTTATTCTGATGTTATTTTTTCACAAGTTGGATCAAAACTATTACCTGTCTCTATAATCATTATGATTTTCCTGTGTTCTCATGGTCTTAACTCAAATTAGGGGCTTCTTCTTATCAGATACCAACAGATACTCACAGTATAACTAAAAGATCACCAGAATAGGAGTTTTAAGGCTCAAGTCCAAGTTGAACATGAATAAGTGTCAATTTTTCTGAGATCCAATATTCTCTTTCATCACCTATTAAATGGGTAGAATAATCACTAGCACTGTATGCTTCATAGATATTATTAAGGAAATCAAATATGTCCTGTCTGAGAGAGCACAAACTAGAAAGGCAAAGTTTCATTATTATTTCCACATTTAAAAGCTCATCATTAATTGAGGACCTATATAAACCATCTACTGTGCAAGATCCTAATGTACCTGATGAAGGAGACAGATAAAACAAATCATTAAATTGTAACTGGTAACTAGTTGCTAGAAAATAGACACATAAAAATGTTTTGGAAAAGCCAGAAGAGAAAAATATTCCCTCTTCTTATAGGAATATCCGAAAGAGTTGTAATATATGAATTGAGTTTGAAAAGATATTCATGAGCTTTTAGAACAGCTAAGGAGGGGGTGGTGTAGGGGAAAGGGAAAGCAATTGTGAAGAAAGAAACAGCTTCAGAAAGACAGAGAGGTATGAAAAGGCACTGAAAGCTGAGATCATGGCCAGAACTTGAGTGTGGTTATTTCATGAGGTTTATGGAAGAGAATGAATAGTAAGACTTTCTACATTCTGAAGAGTCAGACGAAGAAATTTAGGTCTTATCCTGAAGGCAAAGAGAAATCATCCTAAGATTTCAGACGAGGGAACGATGAGATTGGTGCTCTCGAGTGTAAAATAAATTGAAGTTAAGAGAGATTAGAACTGGAGACCACTTAAAGGATATTGCAGTACTTTAGTAAATAGATGATACGTGCTTGAACTAGGGCAATGGGAAAATACGAGAGATATTTCTGAGGTAGATTTAAAAGATCTTGGTGGTCTCTGAGATCCAGAGTTAAGGGAGAGGAATTATCTAAGAATACCACCACTGGCCTGAGACAACTGTATGGATGGTGATACCGCATGTTGAGATGGGTCAATAGCTATAAATGCTTATTTAGATGACAAAGCAAATCTTACAGAATTATCAGGTGATCTCCAAAGTGGTATAGTGAGGATTATGGTGATGGTGATATGTGTGTGTACAGAGTCAAACCAATTTAGCTAATAAGTTTTTAAAAATAAGGTAAAGTGCCTTCATCTCTGGAAAAAAATTAGATTTCCTATTTTTAAATGTAGAAAAATGTTCCTCAGGGTAAAAATAACCACAACATCTTTTGAAATATAATACAGTGCTATTTGGTATAATCCCTTAGCAACATTGCTGTTATGAACCAGGACGAGCAGCATTCAAGTTATAGACTCACATGTTGCATATTTTTAAACTTGTAGACGGATAATAAGCTGTGAGAGGGACATAATTTTACCCATGTAAGATTTGAGACATTTGAATGATTAGCAAAAGTCATTAATAGGATTTAGTCTTCTTAGACTATTATTCTACATGCTCTTTAAGAATCCTTCCAAGATACCTCTCTAAACCCACAGTAAAGTTTAGAGCTAGAGATTAGTGACCAATCCATCATTTGTGTGTGTGTGTGTGTGTGTGTGTGTGTGTGTGTGTGTATATAAATGTATCCAAATTAGAAAATGAAAGAATGTTTTCTTTTCTGATGTCATCTCTCTTTCATCAATATTTGAAGATCCCATTTGCAAATGCTTCTTTAAAGTAACTTCCAAATGTTTGGTTTCAGTCTATAGCCTGGAAGATGTAGACACTGATAGTTAAAAGACAGAACATGTAAAATGTAAAGTAATTGCCAGGAGATATAGTAGATAGCTGGTTCAGCCAGTAAACTAGCTGCGTTAAGTAATTTAACCCCCAGGCCACGTTTCTTCCTGTGTCAAAGACCAGCAGTGTTCCGCTAGGTTAGTTTAACTCTCAGTCCTTTCCCTTCTTGACATTTCATAGTCTTAGAGAAGTGTGTCTTGTTGGCATGGTTGGTTACCTATTTCCCTGTTGCTACTCCATAAGTGGGCAACTAAACTGAGATGGTGTAATTAGAATGAGGTAAGTGCTTATGAATATTCCATGCTTGGGCGACATGTTCCTCTTCTGTTTTCCCTTCCACCTCCTCCTGCCTACCACCTCCTGTCCCCATGAAACATGAAAGGCATATAATTCCAGAATAAAAAAATGTAAGAGGGTGATGGATGCATAATGTTTTTCTAATTCATCGGTCTCAGAACACTCTAGCTGATAAATTAGTAAATCAAGTTACCAAGATAATCTCCTAGTGGAAGCAAATAAAGAAATAGTAAGATTAATTTTTGTTTAAATGTCTAACCCTGTGTTGGCAATATATAGGAAATGTAAAAAAAAAAAATTCTTTCCATATATTTTTGCTATTTAAATATCCTAATATCCTTACTTATTAAAATGCAAAGATGTTAACCCCTTATGTCAGTTATCTAATATTTTTTAAAAGATACTGTTTCCTAAAATCCAAAGTCTTAGATTCATTGACATAGGCAATTTGAATGACCAGGTTCTCAATTAATTATTTTGGTAATGTGAAATTCAGATTTTGCATCATGAATTTAGATTGCCATTGCATTCTTTAATGAAGAAAAAACTACACAAAAAAACTTTGGCAAAATCAGTAAAAACAATGAAGAAATATCTTTATAACCCAGAGTAGGAAAATTAACACCTGACTTATTTTAGTATTTAAATATGACAATATAATTTCCTTTAATTTAATATATCATGTTTATGTATTTCAAAGGTCAATGTCAAATAAATATATTATAATATGCATGGGATTTATATTTTTGTATGATTATAGTTTTTAGCTCTTTTACTTCTAAAATACCTAAATAAAATGTTACCTTCTTAATACTTACATCTCTGTCATCTAGAATGATTTGATAATATCAAAGAATCACTTATGCTATTTGAATTTTCAACCTGAATGTATTATTGAGACTATCTAGCTCCTGCATATTTCAAAAAACACATTATTGACAGGGAAAACATTTTGTTGTATAGAGAAAAATCAAAGAAATAATTAAATTATCAGTTCAGTTAAATGGTTGTTACATTTTGAGGGACTGCTGGTTGAAATGATTAATCTGATATATACATTTTTAAAGAGTCTTTTAAATTTTTTTCATATTTCATTTAGTTCTCTTGGTAATATAGAGACTTATTCTTCTGGTAATTTTATTCTTTCAAATTTCATCTATATTGAGGTTAAAATATGAATTTACCTTATTAGACAGATATACTTTAATACAAAACTTATTTAACACATCCACATTTTCCATGGAATCAAAAGAATTGATCAGAAAGTGTCTGAGGGTTGCCTCCTTCCTATTTATATAAATTTCTTTATTAAACCAAGATTCCTCTTTCCCATTGCTTCACAAACTATAACTAATTCTCGCAATTTTAGTCAAGATAATAATCATATCTGGAAATGCTACTGTATGTGCTAATAGCTTTTTAAAAGACATATCTTTCTTGATAATCTTTAGGGAATCGTTCATCCATCCACTCATGAGGCTTTTTCAGAGACGTTAACTTAACAGAAAATTTAAACCCCCCATTTGGATGGTGGTGTGCACTTGTGTGTGCACGCTCACGCAGACACCCCTTTTCTTTTTCCTTTTTAGAACACTAAAAATGACCTGAAGTGTTCTAATTAGCTTTAATTTCTCTGAACACTGTTTCATAAATACCATTGTATGCATTGTACAAAGTCAACAAATACACTGGTTTGCCTCTATAGGGATTATTAACACCAGTTTATATTGTTCAGGATTTCTAACGTTAAAACCTCTCATTACTTCCAGAAGCTTCTGGTACCTGTCATGTTTTTAAAAAATAGATTTAAACCATATCTCATTTTTGGTACATTCTGGCTTTATGTCCTGTGGTATCAATCGATATAAACTTCATGTTTGGTTTCATATATTTCCTGATGCTGTCCACATGCCCAAATTCTGCACACATTTATTTGAGGGGGGCCCACTGTCTTCGTTGAGACAGGAGACCTGGATTTCAGTCTTAGCTGTAGCACTCACAGTCTGTGTGATATTGAACAAATTAATCACATCCTCTAGGGCTCAGTGTTCTTATCTATAAAATGGAGATAGCCATCTCATCTCAATGTTTTCATTGGATTCAAATAAGCTAATAAATATAAAATTTCTGTGATAGTTTTAAAGTATTGATACAGTTCTCTTTAAAGAGTCAAACTAATATCCATACCCTCCTTGAACATTCATTTATTTGCAAAAGCAACTCTATTAAGAAAAAGCGTGACATCCAACGTGTGAGCATGTGAGAAATATGCAAGTGATATAAAGAATTGTAAGTCTAAGGATTTTTAAATAGAGTGACAATGACATATCAGATGGGTCACACTGGAAGCTACATGTAAATATTATACATATTACTTTTCCTGTGAACCATTCAACTAAGGAATTTCAAATAGAACAATTAATCCATGTAGAAAACATAATAAAAAATAAATTCAAATCAATGATGCAATACCTCTATTCCAATTAGCTTATTTTTCTCCCCTCCACCGTGCCAGACACACTCTATTTAATTTTAAAAAAATGAAGTCAATTAAGAAACTCTACAAAATTAGTCAACCCACAGATTAAACTAGAACTCTTGTTCTTATTCAGCGTTTATTAAGGGCTCATCATCACACAAAATTTTTCTATTAAGAGGTCAAATATACAAAGCGTCATACTTCCTTTTATTCTACCATTGGGAATCCATATAATACAGTATTCAACCAAAGGGGAGGACAACCACCTCTTCCAACAAAGTGTAAAAGTGCATGAGGGTTTTAGCAGTCTGGGCTATAAAAATAAATGAAACTTGTATGTTAATTTATAAATTTCTGCAATCCATACTAATTGTCAAGGTTTAAATTGATCTGAATTGACATTTTTAACTGTAATTCTCATTCTTTGCATCCAACTAGTACAAGGACATCACCAACAAGGCACCTAAATGTGAGGACATCACCTTTCTCTGTGTGAGGAAGCACAGGGCTAAGAGCATATGGACAGGCTGACAGGATGTGTACATATCAGGCTTGGGATATTCCATTTGGCTGGATTCCCTTGTTCATAGTGTATACAACACACAGACATGCTCACCAGAAAAACTCAGATAAACACTCATTTGAACACCATCATGATTTTCCAATGAATCTAACCTGCTGTCAATCAGAGTTGGACAAACAATCCCAGCCCCACATTTCCTGTTTCCACACTCAGACCTGATTTACAATTTACAATTACCCACCATCCAGATATAGGGCTTGGGCATGCAGCGCATCCCTGCCTGCCCACGTCTAAGGTTAGCTAGTGACAGCTCTACTTTGCCATTGGGTATGCTAAGGATCAGCAGCTCCTGACATCCTTTTTGTTTGCTTGTGGAGGGGAGAAGATTGAGGGCATGGGGGTTAGGGGGCTGGGACAGGGAAGAGGAGCTGTTTCTGTGTTACCAGGAAGGGACCAAATGTAGGCCCAGCATACACCTTCATTCTTGAGTTAAGAATCTGCAGCTGAGTACTCAGAGCAGCTGTAACTGGTCCTTTACACTACACATTTCCTTGGAAAAGCAGCGTTCCGATTCTGTTAAAACTCCCTGTTGACATGTGGCTTCCCTGCCCTGTCTCCGGAGCACTTTTCTTTAAGGGGAAATCACTATAATCAAATCTCTACGTCTTGCCTGCTGATAAAACAAGGTGCTTTCTTCCCAGGATCTTGCAGGGATTACTGATAGGCACATGCTCTCGATACACACACGCTCCCACACACCGACGCAGTGTAACTCCCACGGAGTCCTCGCTCCTTCCATCCCTCCCTCCTTCTCTCTCGTAAGGATTGCTGAACATTTTGCTCCAAACTCTCCAAGTCACCCACGTGTTTGTTCTCCCCTTTCGCTGTTCAATTTACTTCTCCACTTGACAAAAAGAAACTCGAGTTGTTCTCCGGCTTTTAGCTGCAACCCTGGGACCAAGCTGTCTCCCCTGCTCCCTCCCCATACCTCCCCTTTTCGGATCTGCCCCGCCAACCTCTCCTCTCTCTGGGGCAAATGGATAAATTATTGGGTGCTTTCCTGGCTCAAATCGAAGCACCACGGTTACCCTTTCTCCTCCTCCACCCGGAGCAAACTGGATTCGCCTGTTTAGTCTCACTAGCAAGGGTGGGATTAAAGCGGGTGGGGAGAGAGCTGGTGGGTGGCACATAACTAGGAAGCACGCGCGCGCGCACACGCGTGTACACACACACACACAAACACACACAGCCCCAACTAACATTTATGCAGTACTTCGGGGGTCTCTTACACACATCTGAATCGTATAATCTGAAGCAAGGACAGACACGCCCCTACTTGCCCTCCCCCAATTTCCGGAATAGAATTTGACCCTGGGTCCAGGATTGGTGGTGATAAAGAGATCAGCTAGGAGAATTTGAGAAAAGGGAAGACGACCCTTTGCCCGAATGGGGGAGGGGGCGCTCTTCACTCACCGCCTGAGTCCCTGGAACGACGAGGGCCAGGACATCCTAGATTTCTTCAGGCCGGGCCGGTGGCCGGTCTCCACGGCGTAGGAGGTGCGGTCCATGGCTCGGCAGTACAGGTAGCGCTCAGTGTCCGAGTAGCCCCGGTGCCGCACGCGGCCGGTGGCCCCGCTGGAGGCGTAGCGGCCGCGGGTAGCCCCGGGCGGCGGCGGGGGTGGCGGCAGGGGGGGCGGCGGCGGTGGCTGCAGCGGGCACTGGGGCTGGGGCGAGGGTGGCGGCGCCGGGGGCAGGTGGTGATGGGGATGCAGGAGGCGGAACTGGGGCTGCCGGAGCGGGTACTGGTGGTGCTGCTCGTGCCTCCACAGATGCTTGGGGGCTTTGAGCGTGGCCCCGCCGGCGCTGTCGCTGCCCTCACCGCTGCCGGCCCGGGCCGGCACGCTGCTGCTCTCTGCCTCCATCCCGGTTCGCCGCTCCGCGCCCTGTTGCCCAGCCCGGGTTCACCGCGCTGGCGGGAGCGCCTTCCAGACGCTACCGCTGCCGCCGCCGCCGCCGCCGCGTCTGGACCGAGCAGAGGCTGTGCTCAGCTTCCCACTTGAAGCCACCAGAGGCTTGGGGCTACCGAAAGGGGGCTCCGCGAGCGGGAGGGGTCACAGAACACGACTGGCTCCCTCTACAGTGGTTATGGCAGAGACGCGCTCCTGGGCTCCCCAAGTCACCAAGACTAGGGCGCGCGGTGCGCGGCTTCGCCAACGGTTGGTCCCTCCTTCCTCCCTTTCTTCTTCTTCCTTCCTTTCGGCGCCGGCAGCGAGAGCAGGAATTGTTAGCAGCTCGAGCTGCAGAAGCGGCAGCAGCGGTAGCCGCCGCCTCCAGGTCACCCGAACGCTGATCCCCGAGCTGCTGAAAAGTTGGACAGCTCCCGACTGGCAAGCCGGAGCTGTGACTTTCTCCAACACCACTCCAGCCAGTCAGGAGTCAGACCTGTGCTCCCGCTCCTGCCCCTCCCGTGCCCGCGCTGCCGCCCTCCCTCAATGCTCCCCACTGCCCCGAGGCTTCCTGTTCTCCTCCGCGTGCTTCAGTCCTCTTTGGGAATGGGGTTTGGTGATTCCTGGCTGGTTCTCAGGGCTTGTTGATGAGGAGCTCCATGCTGGCGCTTCCAAAGATAAGGAATGTGACCTAGCAAAGTTGCTCGGAATATTGTGTATGCGCGTCGCTGAAAAATTGAGTCTGAGTAAAATCAAATATTAAGACTAATTCAGTCTCTTTCCCTGACGTAGGATTAGATATTGTCTGGATCTTTCTCATAGCAGGGAGAATGCTCAGTGTTTTTTCTTGAAGATCTTCCTCCAGCTAGTATCTGGGTCCCGGGGAGTGGTCCTCGCTGGAAATCAAGGCGAGCTGTCTTTAAGTATAGAGCCACCGCTGATTTCGCTGACCACAGTTAAGGATGAGGCACCTTTTGCATTACAAACCTCTGGTGATCTTCAGTAGTTTCTACCTTCAGTGCCTGCCTGCAATTTGCCTTTCTGCCACTTCCAGCAGAACACAGCTCTATTACCAAAGTGTTTTAAAAACATGTTGTATCATTATTCCACAGAAATTAGAGTCACATTTGGCACTAGAATCTAAATTCAACTTTTTTGTCTTCCTTTAATTAGTATTTTCCTACAATGTTGAATGTTTTTAAGAAGCCAAGAGAATTTCAGAGCAATATAGAGACATTTTTCTTGTACCTTTTATATTACTTAAAGATCAATTGTAATTTACCCACTACCAAAATAATTTTAGAATTAGTCTTTGTGGAAGTTAACACAGTACTACCCAGTATTTAAAATATAATATATTCAGGACTCACAATCACTTGTTGGTAGCGTAACTATTCAATTCTTTGCACATACTCAGTCTTAAAATAATTGAATATGTACATTTTATGCATATCATATAACAAATATTGAAGTACAAGAACCAGGAACCATTTCTCAGATTCTCCAGCATGCTAAATATTTAGTGCTCTCCACACAGTGAATGCTCAGTATAGATGCCACTGGGAAAATAATGTCAATGAAAATAAATCCTCACTTTGCTTGTTATTAAGAACAGTCCATGAAATGTGCACGTGGCAGTGGTTAAATTTAATATTGTGTGGAAAGATCCTCAGCTTCATGTCATTTATTTATTTATGGTTGGAAATGTCCATTTCCTCCAACATTTCAGTGTGGGCACTCTGCTCACATATAGCCCATACATAAAATCTGAGGAAGACTGTGTTTTGAGAGAAGCAAGGCAGTCTCCCAAGCACCACCTGCCCCTGCATAGGACTGAAACCATACTTTACTAAGGCACTCTCTTACTCCTTTGCAAACACAAGTGTGACTAATGGTGGTGGCCAAAGTATTTTCCATGCCTAGAATGGCATTAAGCCAGTGTCTTCCCAAATATGAAAGAAAGAGAACGTGTTCTGCAGTATAAACTACTTTTTTTCTTTTACTCCATTGCATTATTAACATCTGGAACCATTTCAAAGAGGTACATAAATTTCATCTTTCCTCTGAAATGCCTGCCATCTTCCCCTCGCTATAACTATGACAAAATACCTGTATCTGAAACCCTTATACTAACTTCTCAAATACTAACAGTACAAGTAATTTATTATCTTCTTTCCACATTAAACAGAAAAATTCAAATCTAATCTTCTTTTCACTGTTTTCCCTTTCCTTTTAATTCACAAACACTTTCTTTTTTCCATATTCTCCATTTATTTTTTAAAAATTATTTGCTTTGTTTTTACTGTATAATTACAAGTCAGGAACATGTTAATATAAGAAAATTATTTAACATGTTCCCAACTTGTAGAGTTTTCAATTTCTCTTATAATTCCGAAAGATTATTGATAGTAGTAGTTGATTGTATAGCTTTGAGGTTACGGCTTGGGTTCTCACCTATTACTTCCTACTCATATGATCTTGGCTAAATTATTACCCTTCCTGCCTCTCATATGCAAAGTAGTACTATTATTATCTACTGCACAGAATCTTGTGATTATTTAATGAGATAATTCTTAGTACATGCCTTACACACAATAAATTCTTAATAAAAGTAGCAATTTTGATTATTCCTGCCACATATGGAAGAATCCTAAATATCACTTTAATAAGCTGTTATCAACCTTGGCTGCACCTAGGAATAATCACCTGGGAGGCTTTACAAATGTCTGATGTTCAACACTAAACCAGTGATGCCAAACTTTGATGTTATTAGAATCACCTGGAGTGCTAATCCAGAACACAAGGGCCAAGGCTCCCTGAAGCAGGATAGGGCTTGGGGTTCTGTACATTTACCAAGTTTGCAAGGTGATTGTGATTCAGAGTAAAGTTTGAGAACCATTTCCCTGCCTAGAGAGATGAAATCAGTATTTCTGGGGGATGACTCAGGCATTAACAATTTAAAAAACCCTTCACGTGATTTGTTATGTCAATAACTGTTGATCCAGACCTACTCCCTCATTATATGGTTGCAAAAACACTCTAGGTACTGTTAATTGACTTTTCCATGTGTCTCAAATACTTCCAGGTAAAGCCAGTTTAAAAGCCTCACTCTCATGAAAATATGCACTTTATCTATTACTCTAGTTGCCTCTATATTAAAAGAAAATCTTATACTATTAAAAATTGAACACATTCAGCCTTTCATTTAAAAATTTTTCTCATTAATCTAGAGATTTCCTACTTATAAATAAAACAAAAAATGTCAAATATTCAATTGACCCATTGGTTTTCCCTGTCAAATAATTGTTATTTTTTCCCACTGATTGATCATAGATCTCAGAGTTTTATGGATACAGTCTAAGAGGCTCTTTGTGAACTATTGGGTTAATATGGGCATCCTTGAAGGCCATCACTAATTTTCATCAACACATCTGTATAAAAAGTGAAAAATCAGGTAAATGATCAGTGTCTTTTTTCTAAATAAGCAGTTGGTTGGTATCATTACCATGAGATGGAGATTATAAACCACCACTTTCTGCTGCCAATGCATTTCAAATCTGCCCTAACAATACAGTCAATCACTCAATGTGCTGCTGGGCAATGAACAAGGGAGAACATTCCTGTCAATAATGATGGAGAGTTCTGGCAGAAATGACATCAATTAAAAGCTAGCAGAGAGCAAGTATTCTTTTTATCCAGAGCACAGAGCTAAGTGGTAAGTTGCAGTAACTAAGGGTCCATTTCTATCTTGGTGATTGAAGGAAGATTTAAATGAGATTCTCATTTGGCATATATCCTATGTATACTTTATTGGTTAAGATGTAACAATTTTAAACCCAACAACTTAAAATTGGAAAATTTTATCAGATGCCTTAAATTAGACAAAAGTCAACATTTTCACTGTGACAGGAGAGAAAGGGGCAAGGATGGATTCAGATGGAAGTGAGATTATTGCATTTATTGAGCTTTTGGTATTCTGCCAAATATTAATACTTTCCATACATTGTTTTATTTAATCCTTGCACCAATATACTTTTTATTCACACTTTGACATTTTGAAAATCAGAATGAGCCTTGCAAGGAAGGTGAAAGAACTATGCTAGTCCCGTCGATGTTGAGAACAGTTTGTGAACCTAACTCTACATAGAAAACACCTGGTCACCTGATTGTCTGAACACTAGTTCATTCAACCAATATTTATTGAACACTTAATATGTGCCAAACACTAAGCTCTAGTGATATAGAAGTCAATAAAATAGATAAAAGTTCTGGCTCTCCTGTTCTAATAAGAAGAGACAGAACAAACACTTAAACACATATATAAATGCATCAGATGGGGCTAAGTGTTATTAAGCAAATTAAGAAGTTAGTGCGATGTTTGGGAGTGCTATTTTGTATTAAGTGGTAAGGAAGGCTTCTCTGATAGGGTAACACTTGAGCAGAAACCTGAAGGAAGTTAAGGGAGTGAGCCAGCACTCGAGGCTAGGGGAAAATCAAGTGCAAAGACACTGTTATAGCAGCAAGTTTGTGATGGTTGAGGAATACAAAAGCAACCAGTGACCTGGGGTGAAATGATGTAGAAGCTGTTTGGAAATAAGAAAATAGCAAAGAGATCCAGTTGGGCCAGAGTAAGGACTTTGGATTTGATACTTATATTCATGTAGCTATATATTGTTGAATTTCAAAACTAAATTAAATTTAGACTTCTAATATTTACATAAATGTCTTTAAAAGATTACATTATAATTACCAAATTGAAGAACTAAGTTAATCTGTATGTAGAAAAAAATGAAAATATGCCTGAGAGACAAATATTTACCATAATTGAGGAAAATATTTCTGGGAGAAAGACTATATTCCATACCTTACTGCAAAAAAACAGGATATTCCTAAGTGCAGGACTTTAAGCTGTATATTTTTTAGCATTGAAATGACAAAGTCGTGGCCAATCATACAGCAACAATACACTTAAAATGTGTAGATATTACCAAACCCATCAGAAGATGTCATAGAACTTTCAAAGTGACTGATTTGTGAGACCTGAAGGATAATTACTCAGTTGCTAAAATGTTCATCTGCTAAAAGCTTCTAGGCTGACTTTTTTTTAAAATAAAAAACAACTTTATTGAAGTATAATTTACATACCATTCAATTAATCCATTTTAAGTGTACAATTAAATGATTGTTAGTAAATTCACCCAGTTGTACAGCTATTCACACAAATCAGTTTTAGAAAGTATCCTTCCCCTCTAGGCTGACTTTTAAGAGAGGATGTTTGATGGTTAGCAAATAATTAATTTTTTTAAAAAATGAGTCGATATATCTTGAAATATTGCCATCAATTTCCAAGATGCAAAGAGATTATGAGAAGGAGCTCATACTCATTACCATGAAATTAGGTCCAACTACCAAAAGCCAAGAATGTTTAAGAATCTACGCAGGGAAGATTTAATCATGCACTTTGAGATGATGAACAGTAATGTGGTAGTCATTGGTATGACAAAATGTATGCATTTTTAATTCAGTTAAGAAAATGTAAATTTAAAATAATATTCCTCATTTTTGAAAGTTCCTATTGAGCCAAATATTATAATTAATGGATCTGTTAAAGTAGAGGAATTGTAGCAGTAACTCCATTTTACATATGAGGAAACTGAAGCTCAAAGGGACAATTACTTATGTAAAGTCAGATACTTGTTTAGTGCCAAAGCCTGGACTTGAGCCCTGGTCAAGCTGAGTCTGAAACCTGTGATCTTCCCTGGATGATAAAGGGGAGATAGTAAACATAGACCTTTTGAAAGTAAAATGTCAATGGATGAGTTATTTAAAAATGTCAGTGGATGGGAGGTTTAATATTTCACCTAATATCATTTTATTTCTCTCATTCTGTATTAAATCACACATTCACTGATATTATTAGAAAGGTATTAAAATATTCATATAAGGGAGGATTTCTTTTTTAAAAGATACCAAGCACCAACAGTTAAAGACTAACGAACCGAACTATATTAACATTTAGAACTTCTATTCATCAAGAGTGATCAAGAAAGTGTGAGAACAAGTCACAACTGGGAGAAAATATTGCAATCCATATAATCAGAAAGGACTATTTCAAAATAATTAAGTAGTCCTTTAAATCAGTAAGAAAAAAATAGAAAAATAGTCAAAATACATGAACAGGCATTTCACAGAAGAGGAAAGCAGAGTAATGATTAAACATTGAAAAATTTATCAATCACGTTAGTAAGCAGGGAGATGCAAGTAAAGACCACACAGTGAGAGGGCATTTTATGATCATTACATCAGCAAAAAGTAAGAAGCCAGATGATATCATGTGATATGGTTTGGATATTTGGCTCCTCCAAATCTCACACTGAAATTTGATCTCCAACATTGGAGGTGGGGCTGAGTGGAAGGTGTTTGGGTTATGGGGGCAGATCCCTCATGAATGCCTTGGTGCCCTCCCCACAGTAATGCGTGAGTTCTCTATTAGTCATGTGAGAGGTGGCTGTTTAGAAGAGCCTGACACCTCCTCCTCTCTCTCTCTCCCCATCTTGCTCCTTTTCTTGCCATGCAACGCACCTGCTCCCCCTTCACCTTCTACCTTGATTGGAAGCTCTCTGAAGCCCTCACTAGAAGCAGATGCTGGCGCCATGCTTCTTGTACAACCTGCAGAACTGTGAGCCAGACAAAACTCTTTTCTTTATAAATTACCCAGTCTCAAGTATTCCTTTATAGTAATGCAAAACAGACTAAGACACCATGTATTAGAAAAGATGTAGATCAATGGAAACTGTTATACTCTGCTGGTGGGAAAACAATTTATCAGAATCTGGTAAAGGCAAACATTCACATACACTACAATTCATAATTCTACTCCTGGGTACATAGCATGGAAAATGTCTTACATGCCAACATGTGCACACACATGTACACACATACATAGACATGTTCCAGAGTGTTCATAGCAGTATTGCTTTATAACAAAAAGCTGGAAACAAACTCAACGTTTAGCAAGAAAAAATACTAACACAAATGTTACATCATGCAGCCATAAACGACTACACAAAGCCACCTGGATGAAACTTAGAAATAACACTCTGTTGATGAAATAAAGCAACAGGCAGAAGATGGCAAACAAAATACCATTCTTATAAAGCTCAAAAACAAGAAACAAATAAGAAAACAAAACAACCCCTAGGAAAAAAAGATAACAGGGTATTAAAATACAGATTTTGATTTAGTAGGTTTGGGGCACAGCTGAAGTTCAGTATTTCTAATAACCTCCCAAGCAAGGTCCATGCTACAGGTCTGAGTAGCAAGGTTTTAGGGGATACATACATATATGATTTTTAAAAATATTTTAAAATTGAAAGTTATGAAATTCACAAAATTTCAGATGGTTGTCATCTGATGAGTAGGGAAGGAAAGAACTCATAGGTAGAGACAATGTATTGATAATATTACAGTTTATAAATTATATGCCCTATAACCTACATGTATGTTACAAAGACTCTTTTGCATATATTTTGTATAATAACAATCATAAGGGCAATCAAAACCCCACAGGACAGGGAATCCACATCATCACCAACAGAACAGATGAAACTGAGTCGGATAGGAAGAAGCAGTAAGCAGTGTGGAGTTGAATATTTCATCTTTAAAAGAGAAAGCTGCAGGCCATTCGTAACCACTCTGTGACCTCCCCAAATTAAATCACTGGCCAAACTTTTTAAACTGTGGCAGCATTAAAGAAAAAAAAAAAAAGCAGGGAATCCAAATAGAACTCTGAGCTAAAAATAATTATGAACTACTTTAAAATAGAATTTATCCTCTTCTCAAAGTTTAGTTTTTTAATTAACACTATATTAAGATAAAAATTTTTATGAAAAGGTGTGTGTAGCTCTCAAATGCAAGGTACACCTGCTCCATGCTTTGGCTGTTCGCCCCTGCCCCCATCCTGGCACACATAGCTGCCTGAATATCTGCCCCCTACATTTTTTGCATTTCCAGAAAGTTTTTTTCCTACGGTCAGAATGTGGTTTCATTCCTCAAATATCTGCCATTAAGATACAATATCTCATCACCTAACATTTTAGCTATTAGCAAACATCACAGCAGGGATTGGTAACAACTAGCAAGAACTCAGGATAGTTGCTTAAGGATCAGGCAGTGGAGTTAGCAGAGAAGAGAGAAGAATTAAGTTACTTTAAAATAGAAGACGGATAGTGACAGAGAAAAATTTTCTGCCTTCTCTATATTATCTCAGGTTCTCCAAACTGTTCTGATATTAAAAATTACAATAAATCTCTGAATGAGGCACTCACCTAACATTTAACTGCTCTACGGGGTAAATGGTTTAAGACATAGAGGTCAGGCTACCTAAGTTCCAACGATACTATTTATTGAGTTTACTATAAGGCAGGCATTATTCTAACTGTTTTACAAGAATTAATTTATTTCTTACCACTAAGTTTAGCCAAATAAATTTAAAAAAAGAATTTATTCCTACCCCCATTGTACAGATAAACTGAAACACAGAGAAGACAGTAACTTGACCAAGAGCACACAGACACATGTGCAAATCCAGGGTTACAGGTCAGACCGCCAGTGTCAGAGCTCAGTCTGTAGGTTGCCGTTCCCTGCTTGCCTCTCTGCAGTCTCAGTCTCAGGTAAGTCTTGTGTCCATGGAACATTGTCAAGTTCCTCATGAATGAAATGGAATGTTCTATTTAAGTGGATGGGTGTAAGTATCAGGCAGAAGTAATTTGAATCCTCAAAAGATACACGATTTTTGGCAAATTTTATAACTCTGCTGAGCCTTAGATTCCTCATCTGTGAAATAGATTAGTGACAAAATATATATGATAGGACTTTGTAAGATTTAAGTAATCTTTTTCATGTACTCAATAAGAATTTGCTACCTACCACTATTGCTGCTGTTATTGTTGTTATTATTAAAAATGTCATTATAAATTTAAACCCAGGTCTGTCTTTACTTAAGATTTTATGCAAAATATTATGCTATACCATGTACATAACATACATAATTTCATAATAAACCATACATTTTTTTTTGTTTCTTTCTTACTCCCATGTCTCCCTGAATCAGGCCATTAAGTATGGAAACACATTGAAAAGAACTCCAGGTGCCCAAACTAGAAATCTTAAATAGATAGGAGAAAGGGAGATTCTCTCTCAGTTTATAGGAATAAAAAGTCATTCTAGGATTAGCCATCCAAGTTTGAATTCATTAGCTTCCAAGGGATCTGTGAATAGTTTAGATAATTATCCTAGACCACCAAATTCAATTGCTAATGCAACTAGCTATAGCTGTTATTAATTGAAAGGAAAAAGGTTAACTCTTTAAATCAAATGATGTTTTTTCAAATGACAATAAATGTGTTACTTTTCAGTGCTACCACAATTCTCCCTTAAGTTTGAAGTAAATAAGACTTCAAAGAGGCTCCTGACATGGAGGGAAGACTAGATTCTTAATCTGTTTTCAAGAAATACATGTTCCCTCCAAAGGAAAGAGAATTAGGATCAGTACCTGGGGCACACTCACAAACTAACTCAGATTATAGCCCAGTTATTAACTTTTGTTATGAATGCAAAATGTTTACTGAAATAATACAATGTTAAGTATCGGGAAAAGGCACTGTTTGTTTTGATGGAATTGTTAAATTTCCATGTAATTGAGTGAGTGAAATAGAAGAAAATAGAAACTTCAAGAGACAAAAATATATATAGAATTCACAATTCAAGACAGATTCTCCGACATGTTGTTTTAAAGTTTTTGCTTGCTTGCTCTATCTACTTACATACTCGACACAACGATACAGGATTTTATTTATTTTAATCAATGTAGTCTTGACACAGTATTTGGAGGAAGGAGAAGAAGGATAAGAACCATTATTCTCCCCAGCATGACACTACCATTTTCAAATAAATGGAAGATCCATGGTCTAATATTACTAAGGCTGAATAATTTCCCCCAGCTCACTGCATGGAAAACAGAATACTTTCTTCATGCATAAATAATAGAAATCTCATTTTTGAACACACTGAATTGTTCAGAATGCCTTGTGGAGTGTGGCAAATATAGATCTAGATTCACTTGCAAGTGGCCTCTGTGCAGGTCCAAAGATGTGGACTAATTGACCAATTATAAACCACAGATTGGGTTAATTGACCCAGCTCTTCTTTGATGTTGGTCGAGTAACTTATAAATGATGAATCCATTCAGTCAGAATGGCCAAACCAGTACTCTCACTGCAGTGAAATATTAGTTTTTATTTTTAAAAGTATGCCATTTATCATGGTCATTAAGAGAATGGGCACTGCAGCCGGAATGCCCAGAGTTTCAGTTTCAGCTCTGAGACTTTCTAGATGTGTGACTGCAGGTGGGTTATACTAACCTCTCTGCCAGTGTTCTCATTGATGAGGATGACATTAGAACCAACTGTGCAATGATACTATAAGGATTAATTGAGATAATGGATGAAAATTCTCAGCACAGTATTTGTTACATAATATGTGTACATAAGTGTACACATATATTATTTTATTATATACATATAATATTTTATATATAATTAAGGAAATTAGGGAAGTGGAGATCCAAGAGCCCCCACAGTACAATGCTAAAGTACAGAGCTCTTGAAATGATAAGCTGTGTTCAAGTAGGAATAAGATTGTGGCTTTAAGTCAGCAATGAATATTTTAGTGAAGTACAGAACTTCTGCATTTTAAAAGTGAAAGCAGTTTTGTCTTCTTCTCTCCTTTGTTTCTACTTTTATTTTTACTCCATATGTGTTTTCTGGCATATAAAGAAGGAAGAAAACACATGTTTACTGAGGGCCCACCGTGTCAGATGCTGCTGCAATTGGCATTTCACTTACGCCGTGGCAATTGATAGCCATGCCTTTTATGTGGAAGGTATTATTATTTCTACTTTACAGATGAGGAAAAGATGTCCTAAGTAACTGGCCAAAATGTACACAGTTAGAAAATAGAAAATACTGAAACCCAATTTCTAGCCACTATTTATGCACCTCCAAAGCCTTTCACATTTTTTAAATTTCAGAATATTCAGGGGATACAAATGTTTTTGTTACATGGATACACTGTATAATGCTGAAGTCAGGGCTTTTAGTGTACCCATCATCTGGACAGTGTTCCTTGTACCAAATAAGTAAGTTTTTACCCTTCACCCCCTTCCCGTACTCCCCACCTTTTTAGTTTCCAACGCCCTTTATATCTCTTTGTGCCTGTATGTACCAATCCTTTAGATTCCACTTATTAGTGAGAATATGTGGTGTTTATTTTTCCATTACTGAGATACTTAAGATAATGGATTCCAGTTCCATCCAAATTGCTGCAAAAGACATTATTTCATTGCTTTCTATGGCTGCGTAGTATTCCATGGTGTATGTGTGTGCATATACACCACATTTCCTTTATCCACTCATGAATTGATTGGCACATAGGTTGATTACATACCTTTGCAATTGTGGATTGTGCTGCAATAAACATTCAGGTGCAGGTGTCTTTTTTACAAAATGATTTCTTTACCTTTGGGTAGATACCCAAACCCCAGTAGTGGGGTTGCTGAATCAAATGGTAGGTGTATCTTTAATTTTTGAGGAATCTCCATATGGTTTTCCACAGGGGTTAGTTATACTAGTTGTACTAATTGGCAGTCCCACCAACAGTGTACAAGCATTCCTTTCTCTCTACATCCACACCAGCATTTGTTGTTTTTTGATTTTTTAATAATGGCCATTCTGACAGGGTTAAAGTGGTACCTTAGTGTGGTTTTCATTTGCATTTCACTGATAATTAGTGATGTTAAACATTTTTTCATATCTCTGTTGGCCATGATTTGTCTATCATCTTTTGAAAAAATTCTGTTCATGTCTTTTGACCATTTTTTGATGACTTTCTTTTTTCTTGCTGAATGTATATAGATTTTGGATATCAGTTGTTTGTCAAATGTATAGGCTGCAAATATTTTCTCCCATTTTTTTAGGGTGCCTATTTACTCTATTGTTTATTTCTTTTGTTGTGCAGAAGCTTTTTAATTTACTGAAGTCCCATTTTTTTTGTTGTTGTTGTTGCTTTCTTTGCCTTTGGGGTCTTAGTTGTAAATTCTTTGCCTACGTCTAAAAGCATTTTTCTAGTTATTTCCTGCATAAAAACCTAGAATTTTTATGATTTCATGGCTTACATTTAAGTCATTAATCCATCTTGAATTAATTTTTGCATATGGCAAGAGATGGGAGTCCTACTCCATTCCTTTATGTGGCTATCCAATTTTCCCAGGACCATTTATTGAATAGGGCATCCTTCCCCTAATGTATGTTTTTTTCTGTTTTGTTGAAGATCAGTTGGTTGTACCTACCTCATTTTATTTCTGGGTTCTCTATTCTGTTCCATTGGTTTATGTCTCTACTTCTATACCAGTACCATGCTGTTTTGGTTACTATAACCTTGGAGTATAATTTCAAGTCAACTCTTAATGCCTCCAGATTTGTTCTTATTGTTTAAGATTGATTTGGTTATTTGGGATCTTTTTTTTCTTCCTAATGAAGCTTAGGATTATTTTTTACAAGCTTGTGAAATAAGTTGTTGGTGTTTTGATGGCAATTGCATTGAATCTGTAAATCGTTTGGGGCAATATGGACATGTTAATGATGTTGATTCTATCTATCCATGAGCATGGATGTTTTTCCATTTGTTTGTGTCATCTACCATTTCTATCATCAGTCTTTTGTAGTTCTCCTTGTAGAGATCTTTCACTACCTTGATTAAGTATATTCTTAGGTATTTTATTTTCTTTGTAGCTATTGTAAATAGTATTGAGTCCTTGATTTAACTCTCAGCTTGACTGTTACTAGTATTAATACATAGAAATGCTACTGATTTGTGTACATTGATTTTGTAGTATTTTGTTGGGGATTTTTGCATCTATGTTCATGAGGGATATCAGTCTATAGTTTTGTTGTTGTTGTTGCTGCTCCTGTTGTTGTATCCTTTTCTTGCTTTGGTATCAAGGTGATACTGGCTTTGTAGAATGAGTTAGGGAGGATTCCCTCCTTCTCGATGTTATGGAATAATTTCTGTGGCTGGGTGTCTGTTCTTCTTAGTAGGTCTGGTAGAATTCGGCTGAGAATTGGCCTTGTCCAGGACTTTTTTTGTTGTTGTTGTTGTTGGGAAGTTTTTTTTATTTATTGCCTCAATCTTGCTGGTTATTGTTGATCTGTTCAGGATTTCTATTTCTTCCTGATTCAGGCTCCGGAGGTTGTGTGTTTCCAGGAATTTATCCATTTCCTCCACATTTGTGCATAGAAATTTTTGTGCAGTTTATGGACGAGATTTTGTATTTCTGTGGCATCAGTTGTAATGTCTCTTATTCATTTCTGATTTAGGTTATTTGAGTCCTTTCTCTTCTATTTTTCATTAATCTTGCTACTGGTCTGCCAATTTTTTTTATCTTTTCAAACACCTAACATTTTGTTTCATTGATTCTTTGTATTTTTTGTTGGTTTCCATTTCATTTAGTTCTGCTCTGAGTATTGCTATTTTTTTTATGCTGATGGCTTTGTGTTTGATTTGTTCTTCTTTTCCTAATTCCTTGAGTTGTGACATTAGGTTGTTCATTTGTGATTTTTCTGTCTTTTTAATGTAAGCATTTAAGATTATGAACTTTCCCTTTAGCATTGCTTTTATGGTATCCCATAGATTTTGAAAGCTTATCTTCCCTTCATAATTCTGTACAAAGAATCTTTTGATTTCCTTCTTAATTTCATCATTGACCCAAGGATTGTTCAGCAGCAGGATGTTTAATTTCCATGACTTTGTGTAGACTTGAGAGTTTCTCTTGGAATTGATGTCTAGTTTTGCCCCACTATGGTCTTAGAAGACACATGCTATTATAATAATTTTTCTGAATTTGCTGAGACTTGTTTTATGGCCTAAAAGATAATAAATCTTGGAAAATGTCCCATGTGCTGATGAGAAGAATGTATATTCTGTAGTTTTTGGGTAGAGTGTACTACAGATGTCTGTCAAGTCCATATGTTCTAGAGTCCCATTTAAGTCCAGTGTTTCTTTGTTGATTTTCTGCTTTAATGATCTGCCCAGGTTTGTCAGTGAGGTGTTGAAGTCCCTGGTGATTATGATGCTACTGTTTATTTCTTTGCTTAGACCTAATAGAATTTGTGTTATGAATCTGGAAGTTCCTGTGTTAGGTACATATATATATATTTAGTATTGTTACACCTTCTTGTTGAATTGCTCCCTTTATCATTATATAATGATCATCTTTGTCTTTTTTTTTTCATTGTTGATTTAAGATGATTTCATCTGGTATGAGAATGACTATACTTTCTTTCTTTTGGTTTCCATTTGTGTGGAGTATTTTTTCCATCCTTTACCTTGAGTCTGTGTGAGTCCTTGTGAGGTAGATGTACTCCTTGGAGACAGCATATACTTCAGTTGTTATTTTTCATCCATTCAGCCAGTCTATATGTTTGAAGTAGAGCATTAGGACTGTTCACCTTCAGTGTTAGTATTCACATGTGAGAATCTATTCTGTTTATCATGTTGAATGATACCTTGTTTTTTTTTTTTTTCTCCTTCTTGTGCTATTGTTTTATAAGAACTATGAGCTTTAACTTTCAGGTGTTTTTACACTGGTAGATATTTCTTGTGCTGCTCCACGTATAGTGCACTTTTGAGCATTTCCTGTAGGGTAGGTCTAGTGGTGACAAATTCCCTTAGTGTTTGCCTATGTGGAAAGTCTTTATTTATCCATCATTTATGGACCTTAGTTTTGTGGGATACAAAATTCTTGGCTAGCAGTTGTTTTGTTTGAAAAGACTAAAATTGGGGCCCCAATACCTTCTGGCTTATAAAGTCTATGCAGAGAAGTCTTCTGTTAGTCTGATGTGCTTTCCCTTTGTAAATTAGTTACTGCTTTCATCTTGTAGCTTGTGGGATTTTCTCTTTCATTTTGACTTTGGCCACAATGATGTCAATGTGTCTTGATGATGTCCTATTTGTTATAAATCTTCCAGGTGCTGGATGACCATCTTATATCTGGATATCTATTATAAATTTCTGGTGATACCAGGGAAAGTCTCCTTAATTATTCCCTCAAATCGGTTTTACAAGCATTTTGTTTTTTTCCTCTTCTCCCTCAGAGATACCTATAATTCTTATATTGGCTCACTTTGCATAGTCCCATATTTCTCGGAGTGATTCTTCTTCTTTTTTCTTTTTTCTGAATCTTTGACTGACTAGGTTAGTTCAAAATCCTGGTCTTCAAGCTCTGAAATTCTTTCTTCTGCTTGGTCTAGCATGTTGTTGAAACTTCTGCTGCATTTTGGAATTCCCTAAATGACTCTTTCATTTCTTTAAGTTCTATGTTATCTTTTCTTATGTTGTCTATCTCTTTAATGACTGTTTCATTTTTTATTCATGTCTTAAAATATATTTTTGGCTTCTTTGTGTTGGTTTTCAACTTTCTCTTTAATTACATTCACCTTATTTGCCATTCATATTTTGAATTCCTATTTTGACAATTTCCTTTAGGTCAGGATCTGTTGCTGGAGACCTATTGTGATCCTTTGGGGATGTCAAAACAGCTTATTTTTTCATGTTGCCCGAGTTCTTATGGTTGTTCCTTCTCATCTGAAACCTCTTCTCTCAGCTCATGACAGATAAGTTTGCAGTGCATCTGTTCTCCTCTGCTGGAAACTCTCCTACATAGTGAAAAGAAGGAGAGGTCCCTGGCTGGTGCACTTGTGTCCTACTCCAGAGGATTGACCTAGCAGGATGGGGGAGATGCACTGAGAGACTGTAATGTAGCTGTTCTCCTGTGTCATCCTGTTCCCCTGTGGTTGTAATAGTCCAACCTGGTGCTAGGAGATATTTGTGGAGTGGTGAGTTGGTCCCTAGGCCACTGTTGGAAGCTAAGGCAGGAGGCTGAGACAGTCCTTCTCCATGGAAATGGGTGGCATGAGAGTTTTCTCTGCTTGAGCCTCACTGAAGCAGTGGCAGTTGTTGGCTAGATAAGGCTATTTAGGCAGAGGCTGCAGATGTCAGGGCTGTGGGTATTCACTCTGCTCAGTTCCAGTGGCAGTGGTAATATGTGGGGTTAGGGGTTAGCTTCTGGTATGTGGGTCTGTAGCAATGTGGGGTTCATAGTGCCACAGCAGCCATGCAGCATGGGGACAGTTGGGGTCACTGAAGTGCATGATGCACTATGTCACTGGCTTTGCAGCATACAGGGCCACTGAGGCATACAGGGTGTGGGGCCTGGTGGCTGGGTGTGTCACAGGACCTTGGCCAGTGATTGGCCTTTTGTATATCTTCAGTTAAAGAATTTACCAGATCTAATATTAGGTCAAGTTCCTATCTATTTTTAATCTGGAACCTATTTGTCTAGGAAACTATGCTAGAAAAAGTGGTTAACATTCTAAACCAGCCTATTAATTCCCAATACAAATACTACATAGTACAACAAAACAGAGGTGGGTAAATCATGGCTGTGGGACAAAACCAGCTCCCCACTCACTTTTGTAAGTAAAGTTTTATTGGAACACAGCCATACCCATTTATTTACATAAGTAAATGTCTATGACTGCTCTCACTCATGCTTCAATAGCAGAGTTAAATAGTTATGACAGAAACTGTACATCCCACTGAGTCTAAAATATTTATTAAATGGATCTTTACAGAAACAGTTTGCTGACCACTGCTGAATAAGAAAATAGATGACAACTTCTATCTTAACAAACCACCATTTATAACATTCTCTCTGTGAGGAAATATTCTCTGTCTTGTTTGGGTAAAACATCAGTATACCAGAAGATGATTTCAGCAGCCTCCATGTCAGCCCCAGAGTGGACCAAGGTGATGAGAGCCTGTCTTAACTCAAGGGCGTGGTTGTGACTAAGGTAGTTCGCTCCAAAGGAAGATCTACTCTGTCCATAGCTCCCAACTGCCCAGCACAAATTGCCTTTTCCTTCAATCATCCTTTACTACTCCTTTTTCCTCTTAGCTGAAATTTCTCTCAAGTCCTCATTCTTCTGTTGTTCTTTGACTTCCCTCATCCATTTCAGAAGGATAAAGCCATCCCTCTTTCAAACCTTAAAGCATAAGGAAATATTATTGTTATTTACACTTAACTGAAACTGATCTATACACAATGTTTTGACTCTTCAAAATATATGAATTTCTTTGCCTTTTCCCTTCTGTTGCTGAAATTAAGGGCTTTGGCATTTCAGTAATTTTGGGCAATACCCAAGTGTAAGGAACATTTCTAGTTCCTAACACTGTGTTTCACATGAGCTATGAAGGCAATCTATAAAAAACATTCATATATTATCTAGAAAGCCAAGTAATTTGTTCACATGTATAAAGGAAGGTATGAAATAAAAGAGACTCAATTTTAAAAAAAATGATGATATTACTTATGGAAAAGTCAGTTGCTTTTGATTACTTGTTACTGTTTCATGAAAACCAGTGGAAATACCATTACCCCCAATTTTTATCAACCTGAGACTGATAGATTTCATCAGATAATTATTGCAATTTCTGCTGAAAAGTTAATTTTCCTTATTTCTTTCATCAGTACCATTCCTGATGGCTTACTGGTATAAGCTAAAACCTAACAGTAATAATCTTCTCAAGATTTTCTCATGTATTTATTCTGGAAACTACTCAGAATAAGGTCCATGACTTTGTGTTTCACCCACTATGGACTACAATTACACTAGCCATATCATCCAAACCAAGAATTGGGGTTCATAGTCTGATGGAGCTCTAAAAAATTAGAAACGTTATTTTAAATTAGAATTATTTTCCCAAATCCTAGAGGTATAACAACCATAACTACAAACATGCTCCAATATATTCCCTAGAGATGGCCTCTTAGCTAAATGAGGAAGATTAAGATAATTGAGAATTCTACATCTATTGTCAAAAGCTAATGATAAAAGGAATCCAGGAAACAACTAAAAATTACTTAAATCCATGGTGGGGAAAACTGATCATTAGAATATATTTGAATGTAACACAAAGTGGTGGCTTAATTTTTTTCTGGATCTCTTTTCTATCTATAGGTATTACTATACTCATTATTTCATATTGTATTTTCTGCTCAGTTCACATTAGGGCATAATCTTTATGTGCACCGACTCTTTTAAATATGGTAATTGACTAACAAATGCAGTTATATAAACAAACACATCAAATATGGTGAATTAAATACATTAATATCACCTTAGACTAGTTTTTTCCCTTTGATTTCATACACCCAAACATTTCTAGGTCTTATCAGTTCTTCCTTCACTTATGTAATCTCTTATGCCATCACTTCCTTTTCATTCTTGCTTACATCCTTTACCACTTCATGTCTGGATTATTGTGACAGCCTTCTAACTTAGTATTATTATTCAAAATGTAGTCTGAAGACCACTTAAATCAGAATCACACTGATCCTAGTTAAGACAGAGATTATGGGTCTTCTCCAGACTTGCTAAGTCAGAATCTCTGGAGTAAGGCTCGGGAATCTGCAATTTTAACAAGCTCCCTTGGTGCATTCTTAAACACATTAAAGTCAAGAACCACTGTTCTTTCTTCCTTTCTCATCTGTCCCTATTTTTAAGAAATTGTGCATATTTCTATCAGCTTAGTCATTCTAACATGCTGTCCTCATCCCTTGTAGAAAACCTTCAGTGATTTCCTATTATTCTTGGGATAAAATCCCAATTTCTTAAGTTGGCAACCAAAGACCCATACAATATGGTCAGAAACTAATTTTGTCATTTCCCACTGTTTCCCAAAGATAACAAATTAATTCCTAGTTTCATACATTCAACCACATTTTGAATGCCCCTCACTAACCTTCCAACCTGCAACACCCTCTACTCATTCATTCAACTCAAACCCATTCAACTCCAAACACAAGGCAATGCCAAGTTTTTCCATGATGCCTTCCTTGATCTTTTCTTTTTATGAGCTCATGTTTTATTTTTCATATTTTTCATATGGCACTTTATCATAGTCTTCCTCTGCTGCCTCTTGAATTATCATTCAATTTTCAATGTGAGTATGTCTGTCTCATTTTTGCATCTTAATTGTGAAGTTCTTGAAGGTGAGAACATTGTGTATCCAACTACGCTTCTAGCATGCCTGAGACAATGAGTAAATATTTTTGAAATGACTAAATGAATAAAAGATTGACAAAGTCTCCATTGATTTAACCAATTATGTGGCTGTTATATTGATTGTTTTTGAATTATACAGTCTGCTTTAAAAAAACCAGATTCCATTATTTTATGAACTTACACCTCTTTCATTTTCACATGCCAAAGAGCTATAACTACATTCATGACTACCAAATTGATCCTGGGTCAGACAAAATGACCTTAATAGAAGCATCAGCTACTTGGTCTAAATATCATATGAAAATCTTGTTGGCTGCTTCAAGTGGGAGGACAGCATGAAGTTCTAAGCATCATTCTGCCCATTTTATACCCAGTCACACAATAACCATGTGCCTTATTTCTCAGTTACTGCTCTTTGCACCCCAAAGAGATGCTGGTAATTTGAGTTGTATGACTACCATATCACCACAGACACTAGGTCCTCTACTGGAAGCACTTTTCACCCATGATACTTACGATCACAAATAATATCTCCTTGCCTTCAAAGGATTATTTTCAAATTGCAAAGGCAAAATCAAAATTCACAATGCCGTAGAATCCTTGGGGCAAGGCTAGGGTCCCCACCACAGTCTGCCAGGGACTAGATAGTGAGTTAACCAAAGGCTTAGCATAGGGCCATTGGTTGATTTAAAGATTGGCTTGCCCATCTACCAGAATATAATGTCTACCGTATTAACACTTTAAAGCAATTAGAGACATCTTATTGAGAACACTTGGGACAATAACTGATAAACTTTGAATCATCTATGAAGTCTAATCTATACCATTATGCATTTTTCAGATGTTTAAAGTAATATATTATGGTAATACATAATGTATTTAGTATCTATGACCAAAACATATAGATAATTTCTCTATTTGAATGGATAATTTATTCTTTGTATAAATTATAATTATTTTAAAGCTTTATAGGACTCACAGTTTTGTTATTATTAGTTAAATTTTCATAGAATGTTCTTTTTCCAAACAATAAAGTACAAAGGGAGATGACTCTGAAATAATAAAAATTTGTGTTCAAATACCAACTCTGCAACTACCAGTATGAGTTTGAATAATAATTCCTGCATTAAAGAATTATGGCAAGGATATAATAACACTTGCATGAATTGAGCACAGAATCCTGGCATATAGCTATGTTTGTTATCTGCTCCCCCCATTAGAAACCAAACTTGATGAGAGAAGAGCCTGGTACCTACTAGGTGCTCAAAAATCATTTGTTGAATGGATATGACTAACTTATTTTTTTGATAAGGAAAAAAGATTTAAACTAATTTTTCTATATTTTAATGTAATTCATCTAAAATCTTTCAGTAAAATATTTTCTGGGAAGGAAAACATCAAGAGGAATCAGACACCAGTCTTAACTTTCTTCTTTCAGATGCAGGAAAGAAAAATTACACTTGATGATGGGAGATGCATATTATCAATAAATGAACCAACATATTGTGATTGATATGTTTATCAAAGAATTCTCTTTGACAATATCAAAGACACTTGAACATATTACCCTGATGGCTTATGACAATTAGGTCAGTTAATTTTGTGTTTTGTTTCTGACCTGTGATGAAGCTGGCAGAAAGTCTGTATTTCTTTGGTTCTACATTTTTAGGTCCCCTTGTGGTTTTTAGTCACTAATATAAATATGAGATGTAACAGGGATTACATCATTCATTTGTGAAGTAAATAATTATTGAGCATCAACTAACTGCCAGGAAATGGTCTAATCACTGGGGATATGGCAGTGAGCAAAACAATTAAGGCTGCTGCTGCCTCTATTTAATGTAGTGAGATAAACAACAAACACATAATAAAAATAAAAACAAACACTCCAGAGAGAAGATAGTGAGGCATGCTATGCTGAGAATTAAAATAAGGGTTGCGCTAGCAGGTGACTGAAGGCTGCTTTAGATTGGGTTGCCAGGGAAGACCTCTCTGAGCAAGTGAACTTTGAAATCTGAATGATGTGGAGGAACCAGGAACATAAACATCAGGGAAAAAACATGGTGGAGGGAACAGCTAGGCTAGTGTGGCAGCCTTGAAGAGTGGCTTGGACAGTTAGATTAACCAGACAGCACGCTACTATGGGAGAGAGGAAATTAAGCTAGCAATTATCCAAGGGCATGAGGAATATTTCATTTTGTCTCATGGTTACATGGAAGGTGTTGGATGAGATAATTGTCAAGGACTATTTTCTACTGAAAACAAAAACAAAAAACTCAAAATTTCCAAGATGATTCTGTTAATCCCAATTTAAACTCTTTATGAAACTTTGACTCTTTCAAGTCCTTGAGTAGAAAATTCCCATAGCCTGGGGAGCTGCACTTCTGGCCCCTGGGGCTGTAGATGTGGCAGTTGTTATAACATTCTATTTAATATTTAGAAAGCTGAAAGCAACACCTTTCCTATATGTGAGAGCTAGCCAAACACATTTGAATTATACATTAATAAGACTTCCATTGGAGAGAGAAAAAAGGAAGCTATACAAAATTTAATACATAAAAAGTAAAGTAAAGCTTATTCTTTTTCCATTGTGGTCCAGAACTTTAATTATAAATATTAGAGTTTTGGTGAAAAAAAGGGTAATCAATTTTTATAGCATTAAGGATACTAAATTGTCAAAGGAAATATAGTACATATAGTATATTTGTATTTGTCTACCTTGAGTATAATATGTATATTTCTCTTTAGAAATTCTGAGTTGGAATTGACACATTGGCTTCCACTTATGTAAATTAGCTGTAAAAATAGCTTATATATGCTTTAAATATTTCATATTTTAAAAGAAGATAAAATTTAATGAAACAAGCATGAAATGCCTATGCTGGAATCAAGAACAACAATAGCCTTGAAGGATGATCAGAGAAATGTCAGGATTTTTTGGCATAAAAATTGCAGATTTTAAGAAACATAATTTGTCCCCTGCTACATCCAATATTAAAAACCATATAATAATAAAAAATCATCAAATGATATCTCTATTTTACCTTCTTAAGTATAGTTTAAAGATAGTCTGGACTACATTGGGTGTAATACACATATTTCTCTACAGAAATTCTGAGTTAAAATTGACATATTGACCCCCACTCGTGCAAATCAGCTATAAAATAATTTACTTAATATAACAACTTATTTATTTAATAAATATGAATAACTACTACTTGTTCTAGGTACTGAAGTATGGCATAAATATAACGAAATCCCTGTCATCCTTAAAGTCCACAATAGGCAGTAAACATATAGACATATATGCTATCAGGTGATGATAAGTTCTGTAGAGAAAAATAAAGGTGGGGAATAAGGAGTAGGGGAAACAGAGGTGTGTAATTTTACAAGATGTGGTCAGGAAAGTCCTCTTTGATGAGGTGATATTTGAGCCCAGACCTGAAGGAAGCCAAGAAAAAGCATTACAAGCAGAAAGGATCGTCAGGGCAAAATCTCTGAGGCAGGGCAGGACATCATGGACGTCTGTGTGGAGTGAGTTGAATGAGTGAGAGACCAGAGGAGATAAGGCTGGGAGGAGAGGGCAGGGACTGTGTGTGTGTGTGTGTGTGTGTGTGCGTGTGTGTGTGTATGAGTGAGAGAAAGAGGTAGAGGGGAAGAGGTCTTGACTTTGACCCAGAATGACATGGAAGCCTTTGACAGGTTTTGAGAAGAAGAATGGCAAGTCTGAGTGATATTAAGAGGATCACGCTCTGGCAGCCATATTGAAAACAGATGGCAGTGTCCCGAGTGTGGAGGTAGAAACAGCAGATAGGTGGCTATTCCAGTGATCCATCTGAGAGAGAGCTGATTTGGGCCAGAGAGAAAGAGGTAGGTGGAAGGAGGGTGAGAATAGTTAAGGTTTGGTTATAATTTGCTGATAGGTTGAATGTGGTGTGTTGTGTCAATAAATAAATAAGGAAAGAAAGAAAAGAAATCAAAGATGTTTGGCCTTAGAAACTAGAATTATAGTGCTGCTGTTTAGGGAAGTGGGGGCTCTAGGAGGAAACAGGTTTGACGACTGTAAACCTAGGGTTTGTTTTAGGGCAGGTTAAGTTTGAGATATTTATTAGGCCTTCAAGGGGAGTATAAAAATACAGTGGACTTGCGCTTGTCTACCTTGGGTATAATATGTACTGTACAGTTCTCTACAGAAACTCTGAGTTAGAATGGACATATTGACTCCCACTTGTGGTTGTGGCTGGAGAAGTCGATTTGTGAATCGCCAGTCAATGGATGACTAGGTAGGGCAGATGGGAAAAATTTGAGGACTAGGTTGGACAAATTAGAAGGAGCCAGAAAAGGACACTGATGAAAAGCCATTGTATAGGAAGAAGAATAGAAATTGTCCTGGAAAGCAAGGAGAGAGATGGTGCAATCACACTGAAGATTATTTTACAATTTATTATTAGTAACGGACATCAGCTAGTAGTTTAAAGAGGTCTCAACAACTGGCTGAGCCTACATCTTGGAGAACATTGGGGAGAAGTTTTAGCAGCTGCCTTCTTCAGCAGACCTTGGAAAGGAGAATAGGTTGCCTTAGTATTAGAACAGTTTGTTTTGGGAAAGAAGTTCATACTTTTGTATTATTTCTAAATTGCAATATAAGTAATTGGCATTGTTCTTATTGTATTCTTCACAAGAATGTGAATTGAACACCTATTTATTCATACATTTTACCTCACTAGGGACTATGGCATTGCATTATGTTAGAATTGTATCGATTTCCTCCCTCATATGTGTATAACTTACTGTTAACAGAAAATAAGAGTAAATCAGAAATTTTTCTGAAGGTAATTTTAATTTTTTGCATTTATTTCTTTTTGGTTATATAAGTTATCTGGAACATCGTCACTCTAGAAAAACAAAGTGAGGGTTCTAAAATCACATTGGTCTAAATATGAAACATATAATATTTATTTCTCTGAAATACTTCTGTGTAAATAATTTATCCCTGCCTTTTATTCTGTCTTTAATCTCCTATTCCCCAGAACTATCTGTAACCAAGGTTGGTTTTGTTCTTTACCTCTTTGTATGGTCCCACACCAACCTCAAAATATACTTTGTTGTCAACCACAAAGTATAACTGATGAAAATGCTTTCTGTCTCAACTTTTGTATCTGGAGGAGAAAAGGACAATGGTAGACCCTCCTCAGAAAGCCATGCTTTGCAACCTGCCTGGTACACCAAGACCTAAGGTAAGTGGAAAATAATCTATGCAACAAGCTCATATGTCCATTGAGAAATACTAACTGGTAATTTCTACAATAGGAAAACAAAGGTGGGCACATATACAACTGAATTACAAGAATGAGCTACTCTGCCTTTGTGATGATTTTACCAGCAGCTTTCTTAATATGACAAAAATTTAGTTCACATAGCCAAGTTCATGCAAAAAAAAACATACACAGGCATACTGTGAGCAATAAGACATACAGCAACTGTGGTCAAAATACGTGCCAACTGCACTTATCAAAAGCTAAACTGTAGGGAAATAAGAGTTTTCCCAGTGTGAAATCAATGCATTTAATAACTAGAGTCCGACAAGCCAATTCAATGCACATGTGATTTAGCTTTGAAAGCTGCATAAAGAACCATTTAATCACATTGTTGTTTCACTATGAATTGTTAACACTGATTTTATGTTTGAAATATTTTTTAGAAGATAACTCTACATATTGCCAACATTTAGTAAATATTTTCAAGAATTACTGCATACAGATTGGGAATATAGTATTCTTTGCAAACCTATGAGACCAAACTGCTTCTTAAAGGTCTTTCATTACATGCTGTTAAACAGAATGGGTGAAGGTCAAGGGAGAAGGAGAAAAACTAATATATAGATTCAATTCTACATTGATGTCTATGACTGGCTAGCACATTTAGGCAGAGCATGGTGCTAATGAGGCCAAAGTCACAGGCTTGACTGTGATATGTGTCAATTAACCTCATTCTGTTTCATGTTTCCAAGGTGAACTCTAACCATCACCATCTGACTCATGGTTTAGCTGTTCTCAGTAGGGACCAGGACAGAGTTTGTATAGATCAACAGAAAGCTTTAAACACTTCAGGAAAAACAACTTTACAGGTCACAGCCTCCTTACAGCAGGTTTCTAATCACCTTCTCTGAGAAATGAAAGAAATTCATTACTTAAGAGCCACAAGAGGTATTGAAAGGGCATTAAACTGTGACACACAAGACCTGGTTTCTAGTCCCAATTCTAGGGTCCTTGAATTTGTGACCTATAATATATCAATTAAACTCTCTGACTTTGAATGTCCTCATTCATTATTTCATATTAATACTTTCCCAGCTTAGTCCTGAATATTAAGATCATCAAATAAGATGTGACTTGGTCACCCTTGTGTTTTGTTTGTTTGTTTGTTTTGTTTTGTTTTGAGACAGAGTCTGGCTCTGTAGCCTGGGCTAGAGTGCCATGGCATCAGCCTAGCTCACAGCAACCTCAAACTCCTGGGCTCAAGCAATCCTCCTGCCTCAGCCTCTCGAGTAGCTGGGACTACAGGCATGCACTACCGTGCCTGGCTAATTTTTTTTTCTATATATATTTTTAGTTGTCCAGATAATTTTCTATTTTTAGTAGAGATGGGGTCTCGCTCTTGCTCAGGCTGGTCTAGAACTCCTGAGCTCAAACGATCCTCCCACCTCGGCCTCCCAGAGTGCTAGGATTACAGGCGTGAGCGCCTCCCCTCCAGCTGTTCACCCTTGTGTTTTAAGCTTTTGGAATATAGTTGAAGCTTGCTTAATAAATATTGGCTGAATAAATTGTCAAAATGAATCTGAAAGATGGAAGCACACTCTTTCAATGTAACTTATTTAGCCTAAATGACCATTTGTAGACATTTGTTATAACCTAGTAGACTTGTCAATATGTTATAGATTTTTTATATAAAAGTTAAGATAGATTGTAACAGTAATTAAAATCATATAGAATAAAATGCCATATGATTGCATTTCTTCTTACAAACTGCTATGAACATTTCATGTAATTAAAATAAGCTTATATAGAAAAAATGCATAACCAGTCTTCTAAATTCAATCAGTTGCTAAAATATCAATCTAGTGACCTACAGTTTTATAATATATATAATCAGTTTTACAAAATGGAGAAAAATTGTGGAATAAATTTGGAGAAAAATAGCATTCTATGTAATGTTACTAAAATATATACTCATCATTTGAAAGAAAATGATTTTGTAACATGGTTTGGAAGATAAATAACTTTAGAAAAAAGGCTTTATGGTCAAGCCAATTATAAGCACACTTGGACTCTGCTTTAAAATGTGTGTGTGTGTGTGTGTGCACATGAGTATGTATTATTTTTTAAAGAGGCACCTCTTTATGTAGCAGTTAAATGCCATTCAAACAATTGATTATTTTTAAAGTTGATTACCTGGACATCTTTCAAAATGATGCTTAATACTGGAATAGATTTTCTTTTCTGGAATGTGGCAGACATCAAGGTGGGTCCCATGATCTTCACCTTCTGATAGTCACAGCTTTTCATAATGCCCTCATCTTGATTGTGGGCAGGAACTCTAACTTTCTTCAAACAAATAAAATGCATCAAAAGTGATGGCCTGTCACTCCCGTGTTTATGTTACGTTACATAAAACACAGTTATGTTAGCAAACTCCCTCTTTTCCTCCCTTGCTGGCTTTGAAGAAGCTGCCTTGTTGTAAAGGTCTATAGACAGGGTCATGTAACAATGAACTGAGGATGGCTTCTAAGAGCTGATAGCAGCCTCTATCAGCTGCTTCCTTGCACCAAGAAGCCAGGATCCTCGGTCTTACAGCTGAAAGGAAATCAATTCTGTCATTAACATGAGTGAGCTCAGAAGTGGATCCATCACCAGATGAGCCTCCAGATGAAAACTGAACTCTGGCTGACACTTTGCAGCCTTGCAGAGGACCAGCTAAGCTATGCCTATACTGCTGACATGCTGAAACTGTGAGATAATAAATGTGTGTTGTTTTAAGCCACTAAATTTTTGAAAATTTGAAATATTCAAGGAAGTGAAATTGTTTTGACAAGAAAATCAGAGACAAACTAAAAAATGCATATATGCATACACAGAGATACATAAACATAAACTGGCTTTTCAGGGGAGAACAGCTGAATTTAGTAAAAACAACACCTTTTTTTGAAACTGGTAGAATTCAAATTAAAAAGTATTGCTCTCCAATTGATAACAGTTGGATAAATTCAACAAACCACTTTCCAAGCTTGTTGGTAATGTCAACAGTTTTCTTAGTTTATATCCATGAAACAGCTAATTGCGAATCTCAATCTGAGAGTTCATGCCTGGCTTTAAGATGTATGCTTAGAGCAAGGCTGTAGAATATTCTTGAGCTCAAGAATATCATTCAGTTTTCACCTTCCCTTCTGCAAGCCTGGTCATTCCTAAGTGCCAATTAAAATCTGCAACATATAATCTGTGTGGATTTTCTGGGAGGTTTATTCTTCATTAAAGGTGTCAGGCCCTCATTATCAAACAAATTGGATTCACTATAGCTGTACTTTACTTAAAAATGGCCTTCTTCATGTAGCTAAGTACTAACAATTCTTAAATTCAGGTCAGATTCACAACCTCTGAGAGCCATATCTGACATTGTTCCATCTAATCTGATATGGATACTTTTCATCTGTACTTGAAGAGCACTCCATGCCAACCCTGGACCTGATAATCATGCATTTACTGCTCGGTTTCTTCCTTCTTTTGGAGAGAGACCCTGCCTATTTTTCTTCTGCTTCCAGCTCAGCGCTTGCCACATAGTAGATAATTATTAGGTTGGTGCAAAAGTAATTGCGGTTTTAGCATTGTTGAAATTTGCCGTTTAATATTGGAATACATTCTTAAAATGTGGTTATGTTGTACATCATTTTAATACACACTTCTCACTTTGTTTTTTTGCTAATGACTTATTACTTGCTGTTTATTTTATATGCATTTTAGACTATGGAAATGATGTTAGACAAGCGGATTTGAGTGATTTTCTTATTTAAGTTCAAAATGGGTTGTAACGCAGAGGAGACAGCTGGCAACATCAACAGTGCATTTGGCCCAGGAACTGCTAATGGACATACAGTGCAGTGGTGGTTCAGGAAGTTTTGCAAAGGAGGTGAGAGCCTTGAAGGTGAGGAGCGCAGGGGTGGCCATCGGAAGTTGCCAACAACCAACTGGGAGCAATCCTCGAAGCTGATCCCCTTACAACTATGTGAAAAGTGGTCAAAGACCTCAACATCGACCACTCTACAGTCATTTGGCATTTGAAGCAAATTGGAAAGGTGAAAAAGCTTGATAAATGGGTGCCTCATGAGCTGACCGAAAATTAAAAAAAAAAAAAAGTCATTTTTCAGTGCTGTCTTCTCTTCTTGTATGCAACAACAAACCATTTCTTGATCAGATTGTGACATGCGATGAAAATTGGATTTTATATGGCAAGTGGTAATGACGAGCTCAGTGGTTGGAACAAGAAGAAGCTCCAAAGCACTTCCCAAAGCCAAACTTGCACCAAAGAAAGGTCATGGTCACTGTTGGGTGGTGTGCTGTTGGTCTGATCTACTACAGCTTTCTGAATTCCAGTGAAACCATTACATCTGAGAAGTATGCTCAGCAAACCGATGCGATGTACTGAAAACTGCAACGCCTGCAGCCGGCACTGGTCAACAGAAAGGGCCCAATTCTTCTCCACGATGATGCCTGACAGCACAATGCACAACCAACACTTCAAAAGTTGAACGAATTGGGCTGCGAAGTTTTGCCTCATCCTCCATATTCACCTGACCTCTCACCAACCAACTACCACTTCTTCAAGTGTCTGGACGACTTTTTGCAGGGAAAATGCTTCCACGACCAACAGGATGCAGAAAATGCTTCCCAAGAGTTCGCCGAATCCCAAAGCATGGACTTTTATGCTATAGCAATAAACAAACTTATTTCTTGTTGGCAACAATGTGTTGATTGTAATGGTTCCTATTTTGATTAATAAAGATGTGTTTGAGCCTAGTTACAATGATTTAAAATTCATAGTCTGAAACCGCAACTACTTTTGCATCGACCTAATAAACATTTAGGATCTTTCATTTTTCAAAATGGCTTTCCATGGACGTGCACATACATTTTAACTTTACAAATATCCAGGTAATATTAATAATGTGGCAAAAGATTAATTTGTAAATGTGAAATCTGTTGGTCTGTTCAGTGATACAGCAGATGCTTTCTTTTACCAATACAGTCCTATTATAAAATGAAGCATATTACATATTTATGTCTTCTATATGTGCATGGTAAATTTTAATCAATATTCTCTGATAACAAAAGATGCAAGTAAGAATTATTGAATTGAGATTATATAAAATGAACTTTTATTATTTAAATATTAAAAACATGGACCAAAACCGTAAATAAAATTCAGACAAAATCGTAACATTGTAGTAGTGATGACAACTTTTGCTGAGGCATTGAGGAGGCTCATGTAGAGACATATTTCTTTTGTCTTGTTTCTCATCGAGTTATAATCCTGTCATCAGCTTTAATATCCTGTCCCAATTCAAAACCCATATAACTCTATATGGCCCTGGGCAACAACTAACACCAAAACAAATAAGCTAATTATAAATGATTTATAATTCCTATGTCTGCCATCTTCCAAGCCTATACTTCAAAATCAAATAATTATACTTATATCACAAACACTGTTTTTGTTCTTATATATTATTCTACCATCCTGTGGAAATGCTGAAGTGTTGAATATACAGTTCTCCTTTAATGTAAATGGACTCAGTTGAGGTATTTAACATTTGCAACTAAAAATACATTGGAAAACCTTCTTCAGCTGAATTAGGAAGTGGTTTTGTCTGCCTGGCTTTGAGCTAGAAATACGTAAAACCTAGAATAAGTTGGAAGGTAGCTTTCATTATGGAATAGTGGTTAAAGGAACAGAGCCCAGAGCCGTATTATTTAGCTTTAAATCTTGGCTACCACTTACTACCTGTGTGACTTATAGTGAGCTACTTAACTTCTCAGAGCTTCAGTTTCTTCATCTGTGAAGAGATAACAAAAGTGTCTACCTCATAAGGTTGGTGTGAATATTAAATAGATTTATAATGCTAAGAACAGTGCCTGGCATATAAAAAGTCCTCACTAAATGTAAACTACTATTAACAGCCTATCCTCATCCATATACCCCTCGGATGTCAACACTTCAAAGTGGGAAACTTTAAGTGTGATAATTTTTAAAAATTACCATTTAGTAACCTAATGGGTTACTAAAGACATAACATGTCCCAAACTCAAAATAATCTAGACATAAAAATCAATGTATTTTTTTCAAATGTATTAACTTTTTTAATTTTTAATTTTTTTCTTTTGTATATTCTTTTTTAAATTTCAGAATATTATAGAGGTACAACCACTTTGGTTACATACATTGCTTTTATACCATTTTTAAAGGGGGAAGAACATAATGGCCATTCAAATAATATTAATAGTGGTATTCATCCTTATTAAAAATAATAAGGCCCAACTTTTAAAATAAAAAGCTGAGGTTATTGAGAATTTTAATAAAAGAAATGGGATCAATTTGGGGACTACAGTACCAGATATATGAAATTGATTCCTAGAAGAAAAACATGTGTTATTAACTATATCACTGATAGTATTTCAAAGAGTATGCAGTAAACACTGGAGATAATACTCAGAGCAAGTGATGGTCAACAAATCTCAATCCTTTTTCTGATAGTTTTAGCTTTGGAGTAGCTATAAAATGCATTGATTTCAGCATGATTCTGACAGCCTTCCATGAAATCCTTAGGGATATAGTTGTAAAATGTGATATGGGTGACAGTCTTCTTAGGTAGATTAATTGCTGGTTGCTGGTTAAATACAGTACTCAGACAGTATTGCTTAATATCAATAGCCTGAGACCAATCTGGAAACATGATTTAAAAGAAGTCTAAGATTCCAATTCTATATTTTTATCAGCAACCTGGGTGAAGATAAGGAAGGCTAGTTTATCAGTTGTGTGGGTAACAGAACATATATTACAGAATAAACATTGGTTTGAAGTGTTGAATAGAAGAAACCAAAAAAAATCGAAATTCAACATGTGTACTTATATAGTCTTCCATCTACTTAAATGACAAATATAAAAAGACAATATAAGAGATAGATGACCTTAAGCAGTTTTTAATGGGAATAAAAGAGTGGTTCATTGACCATTAAGAGGTCTAAATTACATATACTGTAAGAGTTAGCAGTAATGGCAACTGTAGCAACTGTTGCTATTACATATACCGTAATAGCAGCTGTAAATAGTTAAACTGTCTTGGGTGGATTCAAGGACAAGTTCACTCAAAGTGGGAAAATAGTGCTTCCCTGTGCTCTGTCATATTGCATCTTTGCATCTGAAGTATCATGTTTATTCTAATTCATCTTTTTAATATTAGGAAACTATGGAAAGGCCAAAGATCAAAAATCAAAATTTGGAAGGATAATAAAAACTATGTGCACTTGGGTCTGATGTTTGCTGGCTATAAATGCATGTTTGTTGAATGGATACTTGATGGGTGAATAAAAGGGAGGAAAGGAAGAAGGAAGGAGGAGAGAATAGAAAAAGGATGAAGAAACTAAGGATGATTATCTTGAAGAAGGAAATTTTCAGGGACAGGAATTATAACTATTCCTTTATGTCTTTATGGGACTTGATCGGCAGACAGACGATAAAGACTTGTTATTCCCAGAGAAGAGCTCTAGGAACAATTTTTGAACATTATCAAGAGGCAGAACGAATGAGACATGAGGGAAAAGACCACATAACAACGGCTGTGTTCTAACAGTGAACCAAGCTGCCTTGTGAAGTAATGATTCATTGGAAGTATTCAGAGAGGTGGGCTGACCTTCAGGAAAGGAACACTCGAGGGTGAGTAGATACCAGGGAGACAATATGAAAAGCCATGGGTTCTGCCTTCACAGAGATCACTGTCCAGTTGGAAGACAAACTATTGGCAAACAATTACAAAACACCTAAGTGAATGTTATAACTGAGTATGGGATCATGGAAAAAGGAGAGTGTAAGTCTTCAGTTTACATAGAGGTGGTAACACATGAACTTAAAGGGTGAGTAGAATTTAACTTGTTTGATGACATTTCTGCATTTCATTTGACAGCATTTGAGCTGCTGTTTCCTCTGCCTAAAAGTATTCTCTCCGTGCTTGTCCCTGCTTCACAGTACACTTTTTTATCTCAATCCCTAACTTTTTCTCTATCTTCTTTCTCTTTGATCTCGTAAGACACCTTTCAAGACTCAGTTCAATTGTTCCCTCACATGCAAAGCTTGGGCCTCCTTCTCTCTGCTCCCAAAGCTAGGAGGTGAAACTAATATAATGTGAATGTGTTAAACACCATATTGCATTCTTCTACTAGAATGCAAACTGGCAACCAGACAAAGTACACTGCAGCGTGGCCTGAAAATACCATGCGGCTATATTTATATATACCAAAAGAAAGTATATGTAAATTCCTATACTTTAAGAAGGTACATGTGAATGAGAACATCAGCAAAGTATATTGTCCCTATCTATTCACTAGAAATCTTGGAACTTGGCATTTTTTTTTTCATAGACAGCTTTACTTGGTTTGATTCAAGTGCTGTTGCTTCCTGAATTCAGGTGCAGGTGCTAATTAGCACGAAGGCACATAAATCTAGAGAGGAAGGTAAATGGAGAACATATGGAAATAGAAATGTAACCAAAACAAAAGTTCTTTTTGATGATATGCATGGTTTAAAAAGTTTCAAAACAAGAATTCAAACCAGTGGATGGGAATATACTACATCTCTCATACTGAAATAAAGCTTCCAAGACAAAGCATTTCTTACTAAGAAATGTGATTGTCTAGTCATTCAGTACTTGAATATTTGTAAAGTTTATGGTTCACATGTGATATTTCCATAAACTGCCTTGATTAATGAAGTTAATTGTAAATGTTATGAGCTAATTTCTTAAACTGTATTTCATTTTGTTTTTATTTCAGACTGCATAATGCTCAGTGGATCTGAATCAGATGACAATGCTGTCAAGCTGCATGGCGTGAGCAGTGTGTAAGTGAATGTGGCTGCACAGTGGGTAAGGAGTTTGACCAGAGTATTAATAAATGTATGGAGGCTCAGCACCAACTTTCCTGAGATAGTCTAGACCCTAAGTTGGCCCATAAATTCATTCAGGTGACTTCATAAGTAAGCACCAAGGCCAGAGATTAAAAATGAAAGATTGAAATGAAATTCTCCACCAAGGGCAGTTCTTTGGATACACAGGATCTGATGGAGAGGGAGTTTCACAAGTTTTGAGCTTTTAAACGGGAGGAAAGGATAAAGGGTATTGGTCATATTCCTCAACCCCTTGGATCTCTATTTTGTCCTGCAGAAAGATGAACTAGAACAAATATGGGATTGATACTGGGCCACAAATGTTCCATACTACTTTTGGGACTACTTGTTATCACTATCTCTGTCCTTTGTCTTTATATTTACTCATAACTTTTGACAGCCCCAAAGTTCTAGACCTTAAAAGGTTCGCTCTATCTCTATATCTTAGATCAGATATCCCTGCCTATTTTTCCAATTGTCATCCCCCAGTTGGAGCAGAGTAAAGTCAATTAATCTGGTGGACATTAACATTTTTTGGCTACAGTAAAAGAGCTTACATAAGGATTCTTTCTGGATCATAAGAGAGAGAGATACTTAAGGATCTTCATTATATATATAATTATGACTTATTATAATCTACAAATGCAGTAATTTTGCATGTACTCACATGAAAATTAATCTTTTTGAAACTCTTACTATATGTTATTCATACCCCTTAGCTTCGTATAGGTGAGAAAAATATAATATTATAGACATTTATAATATTGATCTTAGTGATTCCTGAGAAACCCCATCTATACCATTTTTTATTTAAACAAATACTCACTCATTCCTACTGGTTTTTTTAAAGGCAATTCCTCTGCATCTCAGAACATACCACCTTCACACCTATTCCATTTTGATTCAACTTTTTAAAATAGCCTTTGGTATAAAACTTTTGAGTGGTTTAAAGATATTATATCTACAATGTTTTCCTCATCAAATTTGGTTTTATCTCCATCCCAAAGAATCCAAATAATTAAACATTATGTCCTCTTTAATGTTATTTTTCCCAAAATGTTTAAGTGTTTGCAATATGTTCAAAAATGTGCAAAATTTAAGCAAGCATATCGGCCCTTGGTTAATACCGTAGGAATGCATTCATCTATGAAATGATTCCTATATGTATTTTTTCCATCATATTTGGAGATTATTTCTATAACAGACATCTTGATGGATCATCAGTAGACCTGACGCTAGGCTTAGTTACTGTATAAACCAAGGCCATCTTACAGAAAAGGCCACAATATGATCAGGCACCTCTTCCCTGGGAAAATGCTTCCCTTCAAAGTCAATGAATAAGGAAGCTCAAGCTATCTCTGTCTGGAAGTCACAATATAAGTTTGAACAGTGCAATCAAAGTAATACTGAAAAAAAATGTTAGCTTCATGCAAATATAGCCTTCATGCCTGGCACATTTCTGGCCAGAATACAGCCAGCCCCTAGTCTAAAGGAACCTGTAGTGAATTGAATATTGGCCCCACAAAAGCTATGTCCACCTAGAATCTGTGAATGTGAACTTATTTGGAAAAAGGAAAGATCTTTGCAGATGTAATTCAGTTAAGGATCTCAAGATGAGATCATTCTGGATTAGGGTGGACTCTAAATCCAGTGACAATTATCTTTAGAAGAGAAGGGAAGAGAAGAGAAATATATTAATATAGAGAGAAAGGCCACTTAAAGATGGAGGCAGAGATAGGGGTTATGCTGCCACAAGCCAAGTAATGCCCAGAAGCACCGGAAGCTAGCAGAGAGGCATGGAATGAAATCTCTCCTAAAGCCTCTGAAGGAACAAGTCCTGCTGACACCTCGATTTCAGGCTTCTGGCTTCCAGAACTGTGAGAGAATAAACTTGTTGTCTTAAACCACCCAGATTGCAGTGATTTGTTAAAATAGCCTTAGGAAACCAATATATTAATAGAATCAAACTTATCCTGGGCTTTGAACTCTTCCAACGGTATGTATGTTGAGAAAGGGGAAGAAACCCAAGTGGCGTAGGTGCTCCACTGCTCGAGGAGAAAATGTTATTTCCACTGTATTCTGAAGGAGAAGTAGGGATTTTATTTAGAGTCACTGAAAGAAATACTTGTTTTAAACAATAATGTGCAGAAGTATGACTAAACAGCCTTTCATCCTGTTTGTTAAAGTACTGGCAATTTTAGGTTTCAGGCAAGAGAAACAAAAGAAAAAAATATTCAGGATCACAGAGCTTACACTAACAAATGTGAAAAATTTCCAATAATCCAGGGATTCTTAATCTTGCCTCTCCTTTTTGAAAAACTTTCAAGAAAAACAAAAACTGCATGGAGATGAAATGTTCCATATTTATTTTGCCATTCACAAATTAGACAATGTTGGAAAAATGTGAATTTTAATCTATGCAATACTTTTCAAGAAGAGAGAACTATACAAAATATTTATCTTTCCCATTTTGCCTGTTGAAATGTTTGTACAAGGAAAACTTTATATATGTACATTTTAAAGTTTAAATTATACTTATGACTATTTCATGTTTCCTTCAAAATAATGTTTATTTTTAAGGCTCTATTTTGTTATATTAAAAAAATAAATAAAAGTTACAAAAATTTCTATATGTTTATTCATTTGGTTTACATGCTGTCTTTGTTTTCAGTTGCTTATAACAGAATACATGAAACAAGGTAATTTATAAAGTGAAGCCCATGACTTTCATGACAATATAAATAGAAAATAGGATTTTTAAAGCCATACCTTTCTCCTGTCAAAAATGCAGTTCAACTCAACAGATAATTTATTGATCACTGACTATATCAACAAAGAAATAAACACATTATGGTCGCTGCTATTAAGGAGCTTTCTACCTAAAGTGGCAGGAGAAGTCTATGGGGGATAATAGTGAGAACTAACATTTACGAACAACTTAATATGGAGGTCCTGTTTAAGAATTTCATAGGCATTATTGCATTTAATCCTAACAAAAATCATAAAGTAGCTACTATTAGTAAGCCCATTTTATTGATGAGGAAACTGAGGCTGAGTGGCATTAGGTAACCTGCCTAAATTCCAACAGCTGGTACATGGCAATCTGACTTTCAAGTATCTACTTTAAACCACTATACTATAGTGACCTCCCCACTGCCATCAGTAACCAAAGATTCTGATAAATCATTTTATTTTTGTGCATTAAGAACATAGAGGAGGAAATGGTGATTTACTCCAACTTAGCCAAATCTAGAAAGGCTGTAGGTACCAAGTTGATTCTATATTAGACTTTGAAAGACAAGGGTAAAGTTTATACATGGAGGAAAAAGCATTTCAGCCAAGGAATTAGTCAACAAAATTGGAAAACCTCTAGAGAACACTCCCTCAGAAGGTGAAAATTTCCACATTCCAATTTTTACCACCCATCTTTCAGCCCCAGGGGGTGGCTAGCCCTTCTAGAAATAGAAAAACCTTCTCTTTCTGGGAGCCACATCAGACTTCTGGAACTCTGACTAAAGGTTGTAGGGCTCAGAGGTTGGGAGGAGGGTATCTGGCACCATCGCTCTTGAACAGAATTGAGAGAATTTATAGCTGGAACATCTTGTACTGCACACATAATGCCTCAAATTTACGTGATTTTCTTCAGATTCGAAGTCCTGGTTCTGCTCAGATTAAGTCAGTGGTTTTGATTGCTAGCACTAAGGCAGATGAAAACATTGCAATTTGAGAAGACGCTTCCATAATTATTGATATGTCTCTAAACTAATGTGTCATTTGCTCTTAACATTGAAAGTTTTAAAGTCACGATTTCCTCTCTCTTCAATTAAGGGTAGAACACTATGGAACTGCCTCCAGAGTAAACATGTTGATACCGAGAAGGAAAAATCATAGTATCAAATAGCTTTTGGGATCCTGCAACAAAACACTGCACCAATTTCAAAGTTTGATAAAGTTCGCAGGAGTAACCTTTTTGCATTCAACAAATATTTTAAACTTGTACTTAGAGCAGGGCTCTTAACTTAAATGACTTTACAGAAATTAAGCCCTCACATTTATATGAGGTAGATATTATTATACTCATTTAATAGATCAGGAAACAGGATTCCCCATAGAAAACAACTTGCTCTAAATCTCCTACCTCATACATGGTAGATTAAGGATTTGAACTCTTTGGGTTTTTTTTCATATTGTAATTAATAAAAATGTATGGAGCTGTATTGTTCTTTCCTAAGTATGTTTTCAAGCTAGATGGAAAAAAAATTAAACACATACAAAATTAAGTGGATTATACTTTTGCCTCTTTTATAGTGCTATGGTTATGCAAATGTGTTTACTTTGAGCTGGCTGACCCAAGACAACTTCAGGACTGCAGAATTCCTCTGAGGGACAGACATGCTATCAAGCTTAGGAAAACACTTAAAAACTTATTTGATCATGGAAGGTGAGCCTCTTTTATGTATAATATAGACAGGCAAGATTTAAACAAAGACAAAAAAGGAGTTGAATTCCAGCATTTTGTGAGGATTGTGATCCTAGTAGAAGAAATGGGAGAAGTGTTTGGAGATGGGGAGCTCCATGTCTATGGATGGACTTGGTCAGGGAGTGTCTGATAAATGTCTAGGAACTCTGATTCTATCATTCAAATGCCAGGTGATTCCTGCTTGTGCTACAATTAGCCTGCATTACCCCAAAACTTTCAGTAAAACTTCATTACTGACAATAACCTGCTGTCAGTGGTGTTTGGGGTAGTAATGGAGAAGAGGTGAAATCTTGCAGTTCTAGATAGTGGCAGATGTTTGAGTAGATCTAAAATATAAAGCACAGATTATGTATTATAGCAGTGCAGAGGAGGGAGCAATCATTCTCACGTAAGGAATTAGAGAGTATGCTACAAAGAATGTAGCATCTCATGTAGGCCTAGCATTTAAATAAGCAAAGATTGATGCACCGGCTTTCAATTAAGAGTAAAAATGGCATGCAGGCTGGGAATGTCAATGCATGTTCTGGAAACAGAGGATTCAGACTAATCTAAGTCAGACACATATTTAAAAACAATGGCAGATATGGGTAGAAAAGAAGGTTAAAGTTAGAGAAAGGAAGGTTTTCAATGTCAGAATGAAGAGTTAAAGATTTATTCCATAGTAAACATAGAGTTTTGATAAAGGGAGTAAAATAACCCAGGGCCTAAAGATAAGAAGTATGAAGATTTTGGTTTTCAACATGTTGAGTTTAAAGCGCTGTCAGATCATAATATCCAATCCATTGGGCATTCAAGACTAAAACTTAGGAAAGCCTTCACTATGAAAGATATTGATCAGGAAGTGATTCTGAAAGGCTGCATTAATGATTGAATATATGGCAGGGGATGGGGTTTCCCAAAGAGAGGATAAAAGAGATGAGGGGATGTCAGAGATCAGAATTGGGGTATGACCTAGGGGTAAGAAGTGGAAATTCAAAACAGTAAAGGTCAGAAAATAGAGATTTTTAAGAAAAGATGAGGTGATTTAATATGTTATAGAGAATAAAGACTAAAAAAAAATCAAAGGAGTACAACTTTCTTATTTGATGAAAAGGGGATAGAAAATGAAGCCATTGTGAATGATTTAGGAATGTACAACATATGGAGAAATGAATTGAAGCATTTAAAGTTTAAAATGTGTGCAATTTGAGTCTTGCCAAGTTGGCTTTCAATTTCTTTTCCCATTTGTATTAAAAAAAAAAAAAAAGTCTTGCATCCAGAATGCATTTTAGTGAATACAAAAAAGGGCACATAGAACAAAAAATAGTAAAAAGTCCTCAAGGTCACTATCACTACAATCAACTAAATCCTTGCTACTCAAAGAGTGGTCTGAGGACCAGCAGACTCAGCACCATTTGGAGCTTGTTAGAAATGCAGAATTTCAGGTTCCATTCTAGGCTTCCTGAATCAGCACCTGCACTTTAATGTGATTGTAAGGCAATTCATTTATTAAAGCCTGAGAAGCACTGGTGCACAAAATATTACTTCTTCTCTGTATAAGCTTAAGGATATACATGACCACTGATAGGTTCAACATTATGTATTTATAAATTCCTGACTTCACATTATGAGACAATAACCAGGCAGTGAGACTGGATTTTAGTTCTCAGGTCTGCCACGCAATAGCTGTGAGAAAGTCTCACTCTCCTGCTTTCAGTTTCCTTGAAAAAGCAGTAGTCACAGCCAGTCCTATAATACCGTTATTTTAAATAAAATGTGTTTAAGGAATATGGCCTCTGCTCTTTAGCATCTGTAATGTAACCCTGATGTAATGATGGGGAGAGAAACATTAATATCATGTGTTAAACAAAAGTAAAAATGCACAAAGCATTTATCTAGTAGTGACAAAATAAAGATAAGAATGACTTAGGAAGGACATTTTTAGAGTTCCAAGTTTGAAGAGAAATTGCTATTACTTGCTCCTCCAAGTAGTTCAGCGTTTTCTGGAGAGGATAGTTTCTTACTTAGTGCAATAGAGGAAATTGCAAACCTCTAGTGATAACAGTCAACAGTACATATGAGAAGCTTAGTATGAGGCAGATACATTTACATGCATATCTCCTTTAATCCTCAGAACAACCTTAAGAGGCAAGCAGCACTACTATCATCCCCATTTACAGACAGGAACATTGAGGCTTAGAGAAGTTAGTAACTTGTACAAGGTCATACAACTTACAAGAGGCAGAACAAATCCAACCCAGGTCTATCTAACTTGAAAAGCAGAATTCTTAATTAAGTACAATGCTATCACATGAGGAATTAGAGATGGATATAAAATAATATAAATAACATTAGCTAACATCTATAAGCACCTACTATGTACCAAGCACAATTTGAAAAGTTCAATATTTATGAATATCTTCAATCCTTACAAACATGCTATCAAATAGGCTATATTACTATTCCTGTTTTATAGGTGAGTGTATTAGTCAGCTCAGGCTGCCATAACAAAGTACCATGCAGTGGGTAGCTTAAACAACAGACACTTATTTTCTCACAGTTCTAGAGTCTAGAAATTCAAGATCAAGGTGCCAGCATGCTCAGGTCTGGTGAGGACTCTCCTCCAGGTTGCAAATGGCAATCTTCTCACTGTGTCCTCACAAGGACTTTCCTTAGTGCATACAAGTAGAGATAGAGGGAGAGGAAGAAAGACATAGAGAAAGAGAGAGAGACTCTCTTTCTTACAAGGCCACCAATCCTATTAAATTAAGACCTTACCCTTATGACCTCATTTATATTTAATTGCCACCTAAAGGCCTTATCTGCAAATATAGTCACATTGAGGGGTATGGCTTCAACATACGAATTTTGAGGCAACACAGTTCTGTTCTTAGCAGTGAGGAAGTCACTATATGAAAATGATTAAATAACTTCTTCAAGGTCACTCAGTGAAGAATGATGGAGTTTCAATTTGACTCATGGCAGTCTGGCTCAAGAGATGATAGTTAGCCACTATATTATGTTTCTTCTAAGGATCAATGAACAGAGGGCATATTAACTATGAAATAGCTCTCTCCATTAAAAGTTTCTCTGTAGCCAATATTTTTATTGTGATTTTTATTAAACAAAATGCTTTTATTCTGATTTAATTCCCTCCCCTACCCCCGAATATCTGTTTCCTATTAGTGGAACTGGAACAACCTGACTTTTCGTTTTCTAAAACCAGTACAACTGACAAATGTAACATGGCAGAAAATAGGTTGAATGGTATTGACTGATTGCTACTGGCTTCTAGGGACAGATTTATTGAATGGCGCCCTCCAGTTACATCCAAGTTTTCAGAACACCTATTATTCTACACCATCCTTTACTTTATATCATTGCTAAGAGTCTCTCCACTCAGGTCACTAGGAGAGCCAATTAAAGGTGAGATTAAAGACACTCAGCTCACATGCTGGCAGGGGCACTGGTGTTTACCTGCTAATGAATAGATAGTGGGCTGAAAAGAGAAATCAAAGCAGTTTCATTTTCTTAAGTCAGGTCCAGTTCTTTCTAGACTTCCATGCCAACCAACAGAGCTTAGAAGAAAAGCAGTTGATAAGCTGAAAGTTTAGAAAGTGCAATTCAGTCAAAATGACTGATATGTCTAAAGTCATACACTGAATTCCTTACTCCAAGGATATTTCTACAATTGACCACAACTGGTTAAGAGAGCAGCATGGATATGCTAATGATTAAGACTGTCACTCTAATCTTATCTCCTATGGTCCCTGGACATATACACACCAGTTTAGCAAGGCTGATCACTCCTTACTGTGTCCTGGATATGTATTCATAAACACCTTTTTTACTATGTTTAGATTGTTTCCCATACTAGTAATGCCTACCCACTCAGACTATCCAAATCTCATCCTTCAGCCTAGTTCAACTATCATGTCTTCTTGCATTTTTCTATCATCCCTTCAAATTCAATTTTAACTTTAATCACATACAGCTCTATACTAATATGCCAGTGAGAAGTCCTCTAACAGTCACACATATCTGATTCTTTCCTTCTAAGCACACAAGAGGATTACATTTCTGTTGCCCCCTTTACAGATGGGCAGAGCCATGAGACTAGCTCTGGACAATGGATTGTATATAGAGACAAAGTATGTCACTTCCTGGCTGGGACATTTAATTACTAGTGTGTAACCATTCATATCTCTCTTCTACTGGACCCTAAAAATAGACAATATTCCAGTAGTAGTCTCCATCAGCCTGGGTCCCATAGTAAAGATGAGCCAGGGCAGAGATCCTGCCAAAACACACTGGAAATGCAGTGTAAGCAAGAAATAAGCCTTTGTTGTTTAAGCCACTGAAATTTACAAGTGTATGTGTGGGAGGGGGTGTTATTATAGCAAAATTCAGCTTATTCTAACTAATATAGCATCTTTCTGCTTCGAGATTATATGTTATGCTGCTAAGGGTCTTCATTTATTTTACACTCAAGAAATACTTATCAGAGCAACAATTGTGGGACAACCAATGGTCTAAGCACTGAGGATATGATGGTGAGCAAATACATGAAGTCCTTGACCTCATAGTGATCATAGTTGACCAAGGGAGATAAATACATACCAAATAATTACATGAATAAATATAAAGTTTAAACCAAAGTCAGCACTATGAACACAAAGTACATCTGACCTCGTTGGGAGGACTGTGGTGAGGTGTGCCTTTCTGAGAAAGAGATTTTTGAGCTGAGTTATGAAGATGAATGAAGGGCAAACTAGGTAAAGTCTGGCGGGACTGAGGCAGGAGAAGAGTATTGCAGGCAGAGGGTGCAGCAGGTCTGTGTGCCCTTAGGCAGTGGGAGCATAACTAATGTGAAGGAAGGAAAGAAAGCAGCAAGGTGGAATCTAATCCTAGAGGACCTTATAGGCCGAGCTAAGGATTGTGGACTTTATCCTGAGAGTAAGTGTAATGGCAGCCAGGAAAGAATTTAAGGACAGCAGGGAGAGTGTATCATTGCATTCTCATGTGACATGGGAAAGTTCCCTTCCAAAGTCAGGTTCTGATGTTCAAACTCATGGCACCAGTCCTTTGGCATGATCAAAGAAGGACTTATTACTCACACAAGTGGGGAGTCCCATTACAGGGGATGGAAGACAGCTCTCTAGAAGGAAGCCCTGAATGGATAAAGAGACAGAGAGTGGATAGAGTGAACAGGCATTTTATAAAGAAGTCCCTCTGATGGTTATCTGTCTGACTCAAGATTTGAAAGAGGCGGCTTCATTTCCAGGTGATTTACATGGTTGAGGATTTTATTTGTGTATAGTTTTCACCAGTTTCACTAGGGAGTGGGTGCATGGATCCCCTCAAGATGACATGCCAAAAGTCATCCCCTCCCTGTATCCTGCCTTGGGGAAGCTCTTCCCACAGGACTCTGGGCACTAGCCAAAAGATTGCTAGCAAATAAGAAATAGGCTGAAGCTTGAGAAGTGCATGCCCTATGGGGCTTGCCCTCTCTTGCTGCTAGAAGATTTTTCATCAGCTTTTGAACAAGCCTGAGCTAGTCCCCTGGAGGATGGCAAGACAACATGGAGAGGCCCCAGCTATCCCATGGGTCCCAGACTTCACAGATCAGGTCAAGAGAGTAGTGACAGAAGAGTCAGGAGAAGAGAATGTCAAGGCAGGGATGCTAAAAGCATTGAATTCTGCTGAGAGATCAAGGAAGACAAGGTTTGAAAAGCCCATTATATTTAGAGCTATTGAGGTTATTGTTCTTCTTATTACAAACCACTTTATTAGTAAAATGGGGACAAGAGACAGAGTAGAATAGGTTTAGATGTGGATATGGAAATGAGGAAATAGAACTAGCAAGAACAGACAAAACTGGAAAGTGTGGCTTTTCAAGGGTGACAAGATATGGAGCAGTAATTAAAGCATTGGTTCCTAACTGGGGGCATTTTACCCCCCAGAGGACATTTAGAAATGTCTAGAGACATCTTGGGTTGTCACAAGTGGTGGAAGGAGGGGCACAGAGATTCCATGGGAAAAGGATGCTGCTAAAAATCCTACAATACACAGAATGGCCACCAACTAAAGAATTATCCATATAGGAATAACATTTATTGGGCATGGGGCAGACAGGAGGGGCGAGGAGGGGATGGGTATATACATACATAATGAGTGCGATGCACACCGTCTGGGGGATGGTCATGCTTGAAACTCTGACTCGGGGGAGGGGGCAAGGGCAATATACATAACCTTAACATTTGTATCCCTATAGTATGCTGAAATAATAAAAAAAAGAAAAACAATGAATGAGGGAGTGTATATTCAGGGCAACTTGAACCTATGTTCCTGGGTTATAATCCTCAGGCTTGACCCAAATAAATTCTCTGCTTACATCAAAAAAAAAAAAAAAAGGAATTATCCAGCCCCAAATGTCAAGAGAAACTCTAATGTTGCAACATTAGTAGAAAAGGATGAGGTTTTGTTTTATTTGTTTTTAACACAGAAGATATTTCAATATGTTTTGATTCTCATGGAAAGCATCTAGCTGATATGGAAGTTAAAGGTACAGAACAGAAAGGTGTGATTTTCCATGGGTAAGAATTATTATTAACCTTTTTGTACAGGTGAGGATACTGACACTCTAAGAGCGTAAGTGACTTGTCCCAGGAGAAAGTCAGTGGAGACCACATGCTCCACTTTGGCCTATTTGACTCTAGGCCGGGTAGCTAAAGGAGCTCTTTATCCTTCTGCTATCCTGCCAACAACTTCATCCACAGCAAAAACCCCAACCAAGCTAACTAATATAGGTATCTCTCACCTGCCTTCTAAAATCTCTACCCTTCCCTCAAACCCATGTTTTCTTTACTGAACCATGTTTCTTGCTTGTTATGAAAGCTGAGTTGTCATTTAGGAAAAAGGACCTTCACCTATAGTTTAGGCTTCAACCCTCATAGTCCCATTTGTAGCTGTTTGGCCTCTGCCATATGGCAAGCATCATCTCCTCTTCAGGTGTCATCTGTCTAAGGAGTCCACCCTGTCTAAGGAGTCCATCCTCTGCCTCCTTGAAATGCCCCACAGTCCAGCGACTGTTGGCTTAAGTAGGCAGCACAGAAAGATGGGCCAATCCCAATTGAAAGCTGAACCCTTTCCTGGATCTGACCCTTTCTCAGGTGTTTTCTAAGCAATGATGTTGCAGAATTCTAAGTATTGCCATTTTGTAATATCTAAGTACCTTCATCGTACAGTAACAACAACTACAGTTAGAAGAGTGCCCGAAGCACTTACGCTGTACCCCAGGGACTATTATGGCAGACTAAGGGAAGCAAGAAAATAAATGGCAAGTGAAGAAATGCAGGGAGGGAAGGTCACTTGGGGCCAAATAATGCATTAATATGCTGACATATCTGTGCAAGAAACTTATAAAACCTGCACCCATGGGAAACACATAGACCCTGAACATGTCCAGGGAACATCTAGCTTCCTTCTAAGAAATTTGGTTGGACTCAGGGGAGACTAAAGAAGTGTTAACTTAATGCCATGGAGTAAAGTGTAGAAGATTAGGAGCACTTTATTGCTTTATTTTATCGACTTTATTGCTTTAACAGATTCTGTACCTGAGCTATTTTTAAATCTCTTTAGATAGATTTCACCAACTCCCTTTCCTACTTATTCCTTTTCCACCTCAGGAAATTTGGCATTAGGATTGTATCTAGGCATGTTTCTTGTTTGCTCACGATGCAATTTCCTCTTCACTCACTGGAGATGAAGATCCCCTCCAGCATGCTTTGTAAGATAACCAATGATGTATTCCCCTTCTCTCCTATCTCCCTTTCTCTTTCCTATCTTCTTTCCTCTTCTCCCTTCATCTCTTCTTTTCTTCCTTTCTCTCTTCCTCCCTCCTCTACCTTAACCTTCTTTTGTCTGTACTTTTCTCAGGATTTGAACTCAGATGTGTTTGATCCAAAATCCCACAAAGAATATAGACTACATGAAATGTAAATAACTACCCTGGACTATTATGTTGTTTTTAAAATTTAAGATAGGTACTCTGATCTACTGAAAAAAAATGTTAAAGTGCAAAATCTTCTAGAATATTATCAAATATATTAATCTATTGAGAAGTAATATAATTTCACCATTATTACTTTGCCAAGCTTTTCTGTCACTTCTTTTGCATGTGCATGGAAGTAGTGTAGTTAATTTTCCCCAGTTTCAGTGTATTCAATACCGCATTACTGAAGCAGAATAAATGGCTGAAATGGCAATTTGCCACAAACCCTTCTACCACTTTGAGAGAGGAGAGTATCAGAAGAGAATATCATTTACTGTTGACTAAAACATTAGAAGATGAAATAATAACATTTGAATCAAGTGCTTTTCATGAAAAATCACTAAAAATCTACCACAAAAAAAAATTGAAAACACGTGGGTTCACAGCCTAGTCTTTTATTTCAGAGCTTAAATTACTGACTGGAGTTTGTGCTGTTTTCCAAAGAGCCTGAGCTTAAGAGAAGAAGGAGCCAATGAGGATCTGGGATCCTGTAATCTTAGAATATTTATTTCTGTACAGTGACTGAGACAAAGATATGAACAACTGGGCATGGGAACATCACCTTCCTGTTTCTCTTCCCACTCTACTACCATTTTACACAACTGTTGCTTTCATTCTCTTTTCTAACACTTGCACGCCATCAGCTCTGCCGGAGTCCTCGATAAAACATAAAAAGCAGCATCTCCATGTGGGAACCATGTCTCAAAGCCTAATGCCAATAAAGTGCTGGTGAGGAAAGGTGGCATTGGGGAACACAGTGACAAGTAACTTTGAGACTCTGGACAGACTGATTCTTGGATTTTTTTAAATTAAAAACTGCTGTTCACCCCACCAGCCACCCTCACTTAAAGGAATAACTCAAGCTGGTTTGGTAAGCCTGTTTGCTCCTGCGAAGTTTTTAAGGGCAATTGTGCATCTCTCTGCCGAACAGTCAGCAGAGAGCAGCCGTTTGACCACCTAGTCGCTGCAAAACTTCAAATCGAGGCCGATGGCCTCATGAAAGAGCCACTTCTCATTTTCAAGTGAAAATGATGAGGAACGACTCAGCAGATCTTAATGTGTGGTCTCCTGTACAGACTGCCCCATGCCTGAGCTGCCTTCCACACCGCAGGTGGGCCCAGAGCAGGCATGGGGCAGTGCTCTGGTTAGCAATACCAATTGCTAATTGGTCAATTTATCTACCTCTGTTACATCTGCCACCCCAGTGCTGAGGCTCAGACAAGCTGTCCCTTCTCATAGCCTCATGTCATTGGCACCATGGTGGGCAAGCCACCTACCACAATGACAGAACATAACGAATTAGTTCAAATTAGAATACATACCCCACAACTTCCCATGTTCAGCAATTATGACAGCAATGCTGAGAATTAGCTTGTCTCCAAGCAGCTAAAGGAGTTTAACGCCCACTGTGCCTTAGGTAAACAAGAAGTGAGAGGACAGTTAAACCACTGTACGTTGAGTTATCTTTCACAAGTCAAGAGTGTTGGACCAAAAGATTTTTTCAAGTGTCCTGCATTTCTAACATATTATGCATTGAAGGAGAACACCCATCTTCCTAAACTTTATTTAAAGAAGATTATTCAAACCTGGAAGATACTCGCCTCTAGTAGTGGAGCTGCCAGCACTTGCCAGGATAGAACAATGAAGGGAAGCACTGATTCTACCCAATATATTACCAGACCTAGTCCCTCACTTGCCCTGCGTTACCTATGTTAATAGCAACCTATGGAAGCACTCTCTGATAAAATGCTACACACATATTAGGGGTTCTTATTTAAATTAATGGGCTATCATGATATTTATCTTGATGGGCCCATAATTTATTGTTACATTGTATAAACTGGGGCTCTTTTCAGCTGTATACTATATTCTGGCCCATTGGGAAGTCTCTCCTCTTCAAACTATTATGTTCTATAGATTTACAACACAATAGTTTTCTTTGCTTGCTCTTTCTATCATATCCCTGTCGATATGTAAGTGAGTTTGGCTCTAGTTTTCAAACAGAAAAGTTTTGATTCTCAAACAAAATGCCAGGTTCCTGATAAGGCTTAGTAAATTCTATTTCTTGCTAATAAGATCAAGCTGGAAACCAAGAATTCCTAGAGGAGTGTCACATGCCAGAAAACTTCAAAATCGGTTGTTAAGTTATTATTAAATCTGGCTACTTTCAAGTCATCTTAAAGTTTCCCTTCTTCAAGGGAATGTAAGGGCGGTTTTCCCAGCACTTTTGTGTGGAGAGCACATTGCAGTCCTTTGAGTTAGTTCTTGATACCCCTTGGAAGGCAAGGCTCAGCAAGTTCTTTCCTTCTCTCTTAACTTACCATGTCCTTCGTGATCCATGTAATTCATCTGCTGTTTAGCAGATAAACTCCTGGGTATGCAGCTCAGGAGTAGAAAGCTGGGGAGGCTCTTGGAAACTAGGTAACAGACTCAGGATTATAGGTCTATAGAAAGGCAAACCAAACCAGGCAGTTCTGTAAGTCAGTTACTAGCTGCTCCCTTGTGTGGATATTCACTTCATCCTGAGCAACAAGAGAAAACTAAAACTTGTAGGATATGCACACTTGCTGCTGAAAGCTGATAAGTTCTTGAAATATGAAACGCAGATACTGATAAAGAGAAATTTATACCTTTCAAGAACATATTTAAGAGAAAGCTTATTTAGGCAACTGCTTTTCAAGGATATGCTACTCTTAAGAGTAACTCCAAAGACAATCAAAGTAGTAATTTGTAACGCTTAGTACAATAATGCACTCTAAGAGAGATGTATAAAATATACCTCAAATATTAGCTCACCAGTGAGTGTAGTTAATCGTGCCACTAATGCATTGTGAGTGGAGCTCCTTTATATAAAAGTTCTTATCCAAAGCTAAAAATAATTCCCACTCTTGAGATGTTCTACCAGTTTTTCCCTATGGGTACTTGTTATATTCTTGAGATCATATTGTGCCCTGGATTATGCCTGAATTTACATAATAATAAGCTAAATTATAGTAGAATTCTTTTGTGATTTAGTAATGCTGTATACAAATTCTATATATGGAGAAACCAAAGCATAGATAAATTAAATTATTTTTTTCATATTGCAGAAATATAGTAGGAAATCACATGCTGTTCTCTGGGGATTTACAGAGGGAGAGGATGGTAGTCGTGCACCGTGCAATTCCAATTTTATGCAGAAATTGTAGTGGCTTGCTGTCCTTATATATTGAACTACTGAAAAGGGAATGAGAAATATGGATGATTAAAAAAATTTCAGAGTGACTTGCTATTCTTATATACTGAACTACTGAAGAAGGAATGAGAAATATGGGACGAGTAAAATAATTTAAAGTTAACTATTGTGAAATTGAAAGCTCACAATTAACAAATGAATGCTGAACTATAATAGCAATAGCTTTCGCTAGAACCTAAGGTTGATGATGAAGTCACTAACCCATGCTTTTACCCTTTTAAGATGTTTACAATTTACTTGGGAAGGCAAAACTGTTACATACAAAAAGTTAATAATGTGAGAAAGTGTATAATTAGTTGACAATTAATGAGATAGTTAGTATAAAGGAAAGAATACTGAGTTGGAAGTCAGTATATGGATTCTAATCCTGATTAGCTATGAACTACCTTAAGCAAGTTACAAGCTCCTCAGGCCTCAATCTGTCACCAAGTTATAGCTAACATTTTTTGATTGCTCCGTAGATATCCCAGGCATCTCCCACATATTCTCTCATTTCATCCTCAAACGGAAGCAAAGTTAGTTTAAGTAGCTCATCCAGGATGATACTGCTAGTATGTGGCAGAGGATTCAAACTTGTATTCTCAGATAAGAAAAGGTTAGGGTAGTATCAGAATGATGCCTACATACATGAGTGTGTGTGTGTGAGAGAGAGACAGAGAGAGAGAATATCTGATAGGTTTTCCTGATTGTATTAGAAACATACGTGATAAAGAAATTACCAAACTATCTGGTTTAACTATGAAACATGATAAATAGACAATTCACATCACATTGCAGTACAGAGGCCATTCCTTGAGCCTATCGCTGTGACAAAATAGGCCTGATTCTCTGGTTCAATTATTTGCAATATGATAATGTCAAGCATGTATATGTTACTTTCAACATTAAGAAACGACTTTCCCATAAAAAGTCAACCATTATGTTTTATACTTGAGATGATGTGTTATCCACTCATTAAATCCAGCAAATCTGTTTCTGTATAGACTTGAGGTAGGGGAATTTTTATGTTACTTTTTCATTTTTTCTCATATATTTGTAGACATAGCAGAAGACATTTGCATTTTTGTTTCATGTGTTTGCTTTATATTAAGAAACATGAAATTAAGCAAATCTACTTTATGATTATAGTATAAAAGTTATATTTATCATATATGTGATTAATAAAACTTTAAACCTATTTTCATTTCTACTGGCCACTTCAATTATCAGAGTTAAAACTTTTTGAGGAAAATTTTCAAAATAGTATAGGAAGAGTACAGTATTGGTCTTATGGTATCTATCCTAAATGTTATTTATATTAAGAAATATTAACCTTTTTGGTTCTTTCTTCATGACTAATTTAAAAGATAATATTTCTCTGATTTTTTGCACGGCATATTTCATGATATCTTTGGACCACAGTGACACACCTCTGACCTAAGACTACCAACCTACAACACATCAACTTTTGTAGTTCAATATCTTCAGCCCAGTAGCTAGGTAGTTAACTCCATCTTTTTGTGAGGCAGATAACAATATAAAAGGGAACTTTCAATTGCTATTTTTATAGGTGGTTATATAAACTCATATTAAGAGAATTTATATTTCATAAATGATTTAATTCATTTTATAATTAGGTCCTCAGTAAACATTTATGATTATGAAATAGATCCTGGATTTTCCTAGACTAGATATGAATATCTGATTTATCTTTATGTCTTTCAAACACAGATACTCAATTTTTGTTGAATGAATAAATGGATGAATAGATGGACAGACATATAAATAAAAGAATACGTAATCATGATAAAGGATGCACTATTTGAATCAAGAAACAAAGCACAAGATATCATTTAAGACAATCTTGGCTGACTTCTCTCTTGACTGAATCTAGACTCCGAGATGGATAAGAACCTGTTTTCTCTATAAAGGCCTGTATTTAGTTCAAGTTTATTTGGTCATTACCTTCTGGTTTTCCCAGAAATTGGTTTTATTATTGATTTTTACTATTTATTTTTTTGATTTAATTTTTGAGTTATTTAAAAATTAAATAAACTTTTAAAAATTGTACCAGTTATTAGTTAAGAAACAACAGTTAACCCACTATAAGTCTGAATAAAGCAAATATCCTGTCTGGCTGAAAACACTTATACCAATGTCATAAATTGGATGGTACAGCAAAATAGCAATTTCAAAAGAATCATTATCAATACCATCAACAGCAATATTGGAGTCCATACTATGTGCCAGGCATGATTATAAATTTTTTATAAGTATTATTTAGTCCATAACAAACCTATATGAAAAAGGTAATATTGTGATATTTATATTTTCATGTAACATCAGCTTTAGTGATATATACATTGAGAGTAGATAGAAGAAAAGAACAAATAAGGAATAATCCTTTGGGATTATAATAACTAAAGAAATTATTTTTCTCTGTATTCAGATAAATTTATATAACTCTTTTACATCCAATATCAATAAAAATATCTAACACAAAAGCATTGCAATTTTTTGTTTACCAAAACATATTGCAATTTAGAGGTGTACTTAAGTATTTTAGGAACTAATATATGGTGGCCAAAAAGTTTTTACTTTTTCAAGTATGGACAGTTAAAAATTCAAAATGCAACTACCATCTATTGTCACCATAATTTCATACGAGAAAGACCATTTTAAAACCAAAAATGCTGGAAGGAGATAATCTCATAATAAAGGTCATTTCCTTTAACTGAACAAATTTAGGTTTGTAAAAGATTCATGATGCTGCCTAATTTCTGATTTCAGAGCCTGCCAATGAACATTTCACCATGGACTGGCACCAGTCTTCGCACTGACATTTGGGAGCCACCAAACTTCAAGCCATGACAACTACATTTATTACTAATTTTTTTCTGAAAGCAGATGTAATCTAGATTTAGTAGGCCCTGACTTTTTCCCTATATCTACCTAGAGGTCATATTCAGCAACTTATTGCATTTTTTCCAAAAATAAATTCAACTCTCAATCCATGGAGATATCATTTCCTCTAAAGATTTTAAGATTATAGAGAAAAAATTTTATCTCATATACTACACAGCAAAGCTCCATAAATAGGCCCTTTATTTTTTTATTTTTTTTTAAGTATGGATCTATTTATTGTTTTTATATTTTTCTCCTGTTTACCTAAGTTCCAACAACTTTCTTTTCTTTTTTTTTTAATTTTTTTTATTATTTATTTATTTATTTTGAAAGAAAATTGGATTAGCTGTATTAATTTTGTACAAAACAAATTTCAAAGCAAGGAAAATTATTAGTGATAAAGAGATGCATTACATAGTAATAAAGGATTCCATTCTACAGCATATACTT
>CAUYRT010001021.1:0-10639 GCA_963574885.1 Lepilemur ruficaudatus
CCAATTAATTTCTTTCTATTTATAGTAGAGACGAGGTCTCGCTCTTGCTCAGGCTGGTTTCGAACTCCTGACCTTGAGCGATCCGCCCACCTCGGCCTCCCAGAGTGCTAGGATTACAGGCGTGAGCCACCGCGCCCGGCCTGCTTTTTCTTAAATCATTAGAGTCTATAGGTATGTCCCTCTTATAGCAATCCTGCACCCATATAAAATGCATTTCAAAATGAGATTAAAAACTATTTAACAAAAAGTGCAAAGTTTTCATACCTGCTGGCATAGCTGCAGTGATGGTTTCATGAATTTCCTTTTCTTTTTTTTTACAATGGTCATTACACTGGATTCATTTATATTGAAATGGAAGATAACACCACAGCTGCAGACTTCAACCTACAGTACATGTCAAGCAATTAAACTTTTCTTGTAATACCATTACTTTGCTTGTTGGGGGCACTATATACACACACCTAACAAGTGTGGTGTGCACCATCTGGGGGATGGACACACTTGAAGCTCTGACTCAGGTGGGGCAAGGGCAATGTACATAACCTAAACATTTGTACCTCCGTAATATGCCGAAATAAAAAAAATTAAAAAAAAATAATAAACATAGAAATGAATGTTAAAACCAGAAGGAGAGGTTTGATGACTTTGATGAATGAATAAAATATAACAACAACAAAAAGACAATATTGAGAAAGCCAAATTGAGTGAGTTTCCACTGAGCAAAAATAGGATAATGTGAACATCGGTAAAAATAATACCTGTAATGCAGTGGTCCCCAACCTTTTTGACACCAGGGACCGGTTTCGTGGAAGACAGCTTTTCCATGGAAAGCGGGGGTCGGGGAGCAGGGGAAGGAGCATCGCCACCTCAGCTCCACCTCAGGCATTGGATTCTCATGGGTAGTGCGCAACCTGGATCCCTCGCACGCACAGTTTGCAGTGGGGTTTGTGCTCCTAGAAGGGTCTGATGCCCCAGCAGATCTGACGGTGGGCGGGACTCGGGCCAAGACGCAAGTGATGGGGAGCGGCTGTGGGTGCAGGTGGGGCTTTGCTGGCTCTGCTCTAGGCTGCTTGACTCCTGCTGTGCAGCGGGGGAGGGGCGGGAGGAGGGTTGGGAACCGCAGCTGTAATGAATGGAAACACACCAAATATGTTTAAATCCATGAGTTTACGGATTTTAAAAACCCCTCGAATCTCACTGGCTGCTTTTGAAGGATTGTAGAAAACCACCTCACTATTGTGAAAACCTGCAAATGAGGGGAAAATATCGAGCATTTATCCTGCCTTTTTTTTTTTTTTTTTTTTTTTTTTTTTTGAGACAGAGTCTCACTCTGCTACCTGGGCCACAGTGAGTGCCGTGGCGTCAGCTTAGCTCACAGCAACCTCAAACTCCTGGGCTCAAGCAATCCTTCTGCCTCAGCCTCCCGAATACCTGGGACTACAGACATGCGCCACTATGCCCGGCTAATTTTTTCTATATATTTTTAGTTGGCCAATTAATTTCTTTCTGTTTATGGTAGAGAGGAGGTCTCGCTCTTGCTCAGGCTGGTTTCGACTCCTGACCTTGAGCGATCCGCCCGCCTCGGCCTCCCAGAGTGCTAGGATTACAGGCGTGAGCCACCACGCCCAGCCTTATCCTGCCTTTCCTATATGAGCTAAACCTCAGGGTAACTAAATAATTGCTGAGAGAACTTTCCCTTTATAAAAGCATCCCAGTTTATAAACAAAGAAAGAATGAAGGAATTAGAAAAGCATCATTTTGCAGCCCCTAAGGAATTAATGGAACCATGCACTGAACACTGATGGCTGACAATATCCTAAAAAGAAAAACCAGCACACATTATGCATCCTCTGATAGAGGCACACCCCGCCACCCATGAAGTCATCTTGTCCTGAAAACACAAACCTGCATCTGACCAAGACTGTAGATCCAATTTCCAATTTAGAAAAGTACATACAAAAAAGAACACATTAAATCATCCCAGAGATGTAATCGGTAAAATCCAGACTATGGGAAACTACAGAAGAAACAACCTTGTTTCTTCAACAAAAATTTGCCAGGCAGGAATCAAATACATTAAAAGAGGTTTAAGAGACATATCAACCAATCACAATGTATGGCTTATTTGGCTCTTGATGTGAACAAGCAGGCTGTTAAAAAAAATTATGAGGCAAACAAGATAATATGAACATCAACTTGGATATTTGTTTATATTAAGAAATTACTGTTTGTTTTTAGGCATGAAATGGTATTTTTTATATTTTTATAGGGGTCCTTATCATTTAGAGATCTATACTCAAATGATTACAGATGAAATGATACAGATTCAGTGCAATCCTTTTACAATTTTCCTTAGAGTGCCTGGTGTGGGGGGTGGAGTTAAGGTATATATAAATAAGATTACTAGTTGTTGAAGATAGGTGATTTGCATATTGAGTGCTTTATCTAATTCTTCTTATTCCATCTACTTTGTATACGTTTGCAGAGGGCACTAGCCAGGCTGAGAGGTGAGTGGTCAGAAGCTCAGCCTTGTCTTCTCTGCCACGCCATTTGTCTTGGTGGGCGGTGGTGTCAGCAGGAAGAAGGGATGTGTCTTTCTCAATGTTCCGTTCGGAGGGGTCATCTGCTTGCTCTTTATGGTAGGAAATATTTTTTAAAATTTTGCATAAAGGTGACTTGCTGGAACTCTAGACAGGGGTGGCATTCAAGAACTAGCCCCACTGAGGACAATCTCTTCTCTAATTTGGAGGACTGCAATACAGCTGTCAGGGCAGAGGAGACACCAGCGGCAGAAGCCAGGTGAGAAGAGGGCAGAGAGAAGAGCACCAGCCGAGTTCTTCAAGGTGCAGCAGGAGCAGCAGCAAGAGGAAGGGACCTGGTCGGCACGAAGTCATGGCCACTAGGAGGTGCATTAGATTCACCGCAGCCTCAATGATGGGCGGGGCTCAAAGGCGTTCTCCTTCCAGTAAGCGCTTTGGACGAGGCTCAAAGTGTCTACCTTGCGATTATACTCAAGCTCTTGTCCTTCAGGTGGGAGTAGCCCTGGAAACGCAGCCTGCCTAACACATGCCCACACACCATCCTGCCCCACAGCATTCATAAATTCTTATGCCCCCAGGATGTCGGTTAATATCCCAGAAGTGGCCCTTCCCTGGCTCTAGCCAGTTGTGCGGACCTGTGTATTTCCAAAGCTAAATCCATGCTTCTTAGGCAAGCAAACATTACGAGTCTAGTTTTCAATAGATGCATTTCAAAACGGTGACAGACTTTGTCTCAAGTCACTATTATTTCCGAATGGCTGAAAATGTATTTAAATAGTTGCTAAGACGGCTGGCGTCTGGCAGGCGGCCAGCTGATTGGAAGGCAGCCTTATCACACACGGCATCCTTCTCAACGCCCCGACTCACACTCACGCGCAGACGCCCTGCCTCCCACGCATTCCCACGCTGCGTGTGGACAGACTTTGAAGAAAATGCCTGTTCTCAGACTTGCTGCCTGGGGAGCCTGACTCCTCGGCTTCCTCCCTGGTGACTTCCCGACTTGGCTTCTGCAGGAAGCAGATCTGCTTTTCTCCCAGAGGAGGCCAAATGTCATAATAGAGAAAAAGGCTGCTAGCAACAAGGGGCCCCGAATGAGAAAGCAGGGGAAAGGTTGGACCTAAGATCTCGAACAGATCATTTTACTGGAATGGAGAGAGAAAAATGAAGGTTTCTCTAAAGCTGATTCATTCACCTCAGACACTTCTGGTCCCAGTGCCTCTGTATTCCTCCCTGGATTCTGTCTCCACCCCCACATATCCCCTCAGTACAAGTTCTGGAAATCAGTGAGTGATAGGTTAGCATGGTGCACATCCCATGGTGTCACCTAGCAACGTGATGTTCATAAATAGCCACAATTGTCTCTTCTCCAAAAATGGCTAAAACTTCTTTTAAAGACATCAGGAAAAATGCTTAGCTCCTTCAGATCTAGTGTGAAATGTTCCCTGGTGTCAGTTCTCCTATTCCCAGCCTTCCTCTTCCTCTTCTCAATTTGACCTCCCAGCATGTTTATTGTTTATACTTTGCCTTTTTAAAAAATGCACATTTCCTTCTGCAGGGTCACATAACAGCTGTTCATGTAAAAGTCTCCCAGTAGTTTTGTAAACTTCATTCAGCTCAAAAACAACTCAAAAGCCAAAAACATTCCTACTTAATTTTTCATCCCTTGCACTTTAGAAGAAATCAAACTAAAAGTTGTAGAATATTAAGGCTGAGAAAGAATTACCTCTAAGTATCAAGAAGTTAAGATTGTACTAAATATAGAGTACTATCAGGTCAAAGTTTTGGCCTTTTATTATAAGTTTAAATACAAAAGAACAAAAAGGGTCCCATTAACTAGACCAATACCTAACAAAGCTTAGTCAGCTCATAAATCCAACATACATTTTTGGGGCATCTACTACATTTCAAATACTAAGCTATGTAATAATACAAAGATGGACAGGGTTGTGCCATTGGGGGTTCAAAGTGTAGTGAGAAATGTTGGGAAATTCTCATTGCAGATGGCCTAAACAGCATTCAAGCCAAGCTCAGTCTTCTAATTTTACATTGTCATTTTCACAGATGGAGAGTCACAGATGAACAACCTCTGTATAAAAAACCCGGAGCACCCAGAAAAAATGCTGATAGTCTACAATAGAATTGAATCTTAGGTTCTTGGCATGCTGGTGCCATGTCCTATGAAGGGGAGGACAAGAAGTTCAGGAAGGATACAGGTTCTGTTTTAGGTGTGTTAGATTTGAGATGCCCAGTAGATGTCCATATCAGGTGGGATGAAGCAGGAAACAGATGTACACTCAAACTGGACAACAGAAGGGTCTTTAATGAAGGGACTATAAAAGCATGGGCAAAAAAACCAACAAGGGGTGGTGAAGCACCTTGGGACAAGCCACAGCACAGAATAGTCACCACCTCTAGCCTTTAGGGACAACGGGAGGAAGGGTGGGCTGGCAGAAGCCAGAGAGAGTAGCTGTAGCTGTTGAGGAGGGCTGACCCCAATAGGGGGAAACATTTAACCCACGGTGAGCAGGCAAAGAGGAAGACAAGGGAATGCATTCTGGATCTCACGCTCTCCTGCTTTCCCATCTGTGGCCAGTGCCTCCAGCGGGCAGACCCAGCTGGAAGCCAGGAGACAAGAGTGCTTGGTGATGCAGCACCTATGGGCCATCCTCTTAGGGCAGAGGACAGGAAGAAGGTGGATGGAGAGTGGATGTGGCGGGGAAAATGGAAAATATCCAGTACCACACCCAGGGGGAGATGTCAAGAGGGCTTTTTTGGTTATACAAATCTGGGAGTCAGAGGAGAGGTCAAAATTGGAGATATAAGTCTAGGAGCTCTTCAGTTAATACATGATCATTAAAGCCTTGTTTCTGGATGAAATCACCCTGAGAAGATAAAAGATCTGAGGCCTGAGCCCTGGGGCATAATTTAGCAGTTTTTCAGGGGAGGAGGACATAGCAAAGGGGTCTGATAAGGAGCAGCCAGTGATTCTGCAGGAAAAGCAGAAAGCAGCGTACGTAGAGCTAGAAGCAGAATATTTCAAGAAAGAAGGCGGGGCTGGTCCATTGTTCTGAATGAAACTGAGATTGAATAGGAGTATCTTTGGAGATATAAGAAATACTACACAAAAATGTAACCATTTCATTGAATAAGAAAAGCTTATTTAATACTTAAGGGTGCAACAAAAAACAACTTTAATCCCTTTCTCACAATTTTAGTGCGCTCATTCTGCCTCACTCACATGGGTGAAATTTAGTCCAGGCCCATGATTTTTCCGGTCACTCTCAGATAATTAATTATTCCATGGCTACCTGAATTTTCTTCCTTTTAGTTTTCAGGCCTGGGAGTGCCCTGAGAGCTCAGGGACCAGTAGGAGGATGCCCTTTTCCCATGCAGTATCTCCAATCAGACAAACCAACGTACAGAACCAGCGCTAGGCAGCAGGGGAAGCAGGTGTGTCTTACCAATCATCAGCACTCCTCGTTTCCCCTCTCTGTTCACTCTGCATTCTGACTTACCTGCAACACCAAGTGTCAAACAATCTCATTGCTCCTCTAGGTGATCATTGCCATTGAGGGGAGCATATCTGATAAAATGGGGTGTTCTGGTTCTAGGTATTGCGCCTCAAGGGAGAATCATGGAAGAGGACAATGCTTAACACTATTCATTCTTTAAAATATATATTTTGAGCTTCTGCTCTGCTAGGTGCTGGGGATTCAAGTGATGAACAAAAATAAACATGGTCCCTGGTCTCACGGTCTTACGGTTAATGCTTTATCAATCACATGAATAAATGTCGAGTGCATGCATGGAGCAGGAAGAGGGCACAACCCACTGGGGAGTCCAGGAAGAGCTTTCCTGTGGACACGATGCTGGGCTGCTTGAATGGTGAGTAGGAGTTAGTTAGCAGGGAGATGTGGTGGGAGTTGTCAGGCTTGGAAATTGCATGAGCCAAGGCCCAGTGGATGGAGGGAGCAAGGACTGAAAGACTAAAAGAAGGCCAGAGTGCCTGGAGCCTTAAAGGCCCAGGGACCGTGGAGTCCATCCAGCAGTATTAAGAGATGGACTTAATGGTGGCACTGTTGCTCTAGAACCAATGAGAAGTCACAGAAGGGATTGCAGCAGATTTGACGTGTAGGGAAGGGATAAGGGGAAATGGGCTGGGGCACTGATGGGTGTTGGTGGAACAGACTAATGCAGAAGTCATGGCAAGAACTGATGGCAGCTTGGACCCCGGGGTGGTGCTGAGCACTGGCCCAGGAATGGGAATGCGGGAGAGGGTGTGTCCAGAAGGACTCAGAATTTCTGGGCTGTAGACTGGTCAGATGGTGAGGATCATCACTGATTCACAGAGCAAGGAAAGAGTGGGAGACCACGAGTAATGTGAGGAATATTCTGTTGCTTATGTGCCTCTCAGTAGGACCTGTTTTCAGCTATTTCTCTCCTCTTTGGGCTACCATTGGTACAAAATAATCATCAATTTTGTTAAGGAGATAGGAAGTTAGTGAATTTTACTCTTCAACATGGGCAGAACTTTGCATAAAATGCATAAACATTTTCAAAGCCTGTTGGCATCCAGCATTTTATTTTATCCTCACCAAAATTTCATCAGTTCCCCTATTCGTCCTTATTTAAAGATTGGTACATTCACAATCTTGATCCAATTGTGATGTGTATTTCTGGGCACATCATCAAAATCCTGCAGCTGCTAAATCCATTATGAAATCTTAGACTCTCAGAGGTTTAAGGGAACATTAGCTCTCAGTTCCTTCCAAACCACTTATTTTGCTGAAGCCCAAAGAGCTAGCTAGAGGCAGAGCCTGGATTACAGTCAAATAAAAGAAGTACATATCCAATTAATACTCACAATCTCTGATAGTTATTATGTTACTCTCATATAGGGTTTTTAAAGAAGTAAATGGAAAATTTAAGATTCACCTGCAGTTGCTCAGCATGTCTGCATTGTGCTAACATGACAACCCAGTTCTGCTAACCAGCAGTCTTCATCCATCAGCAAATGGCGTGCGGCTCAATACAATGAGCTGTGGACACCAGAAGATGGGAAAGGCTCAGTCCCCTCATCTGTGCCTCCTGGGTGGGGATGGATTCTCACTAGGCATTCTCCTCAACTTCCCTTCTCAGAAAGCCACACCCAGGACTCCAAAATAGACAAACAGAGGGTTTAAGTGAGTTCGTGAATTAGAAATGCCTGCTCTGGCAGGGACCCAGGGCAGTTCTTTGCAGGTATGCTAGGGTGTTGCAAGTTAGGTGGTTGCCTGGAATTTAATGGTTGTGGAATTTGAGGACAACCAACTGATCAACCAAGCATAAAGTATATACATAAAATCAACCCTCAAACCCCTAAGACCACAATTGTGTTCAGGATGAATTTTTGTGACTTCTTTACACTTCAAGCTTGCCCTTGACGTTAGTTTCAATCTGATTTGTTCTAAACAAAAATGTTGGAGGTAAGAAATAAGAGAAGTTCTAAACAGGATTTGCCCCAGACTTAAATCCTATTCCTCACCTTCATAACTTCTGCCTCAGCCACTGACTCAACAAACATTCCCGGAGTACTGATCAGTGCTAGGCTCTGGGGATGTGATACAAACATGAAAAACCACTCTCCCTGTCCTCAAGGGGATTATGGTTTAGCAGGGGACTCAGACTGGTAAACAAAATCACTGTGTAAAGATAGGTGCTCACTGGCATGCGGACAAGTGCTAGAGAAGGTACTATAAGAGCCTGTTGGGCAATCTTGGGGAAGGCTTCACAAAAGGGATGGTGTTTCAGTGATGCTTTAAGGAGTACATAGGATTTGATAGGCAGCCAAAAGCATTCCAGGCAAAGGGCACAGAAACATGGAATGGCTGGGAAGAGATTGTCAGGTGACGGCAGGAGATGAGAGACCAGCCCATGAAGGACTTCCGAGCCATGCTAAAACACAGAAACAATCCGCTGCAATGGATTCCATATATGTTCAGGGTCTTGGCACAGAGCAGCAGCTCATTCTGCTACAGTCACGCTGAGGAACAAGCAACCTCAAAAATTCAGTGGTTTACAACAAAGGTTATTTGCCATTGGAGTTACATGTGAGCAGTGGATCAGCTGAGGTTCTGTTCTAGGTTGCAGGGGAACTATGCGCCAGCTCCACATGTCCCCTTTTCCTGGGACCCAAGCTGAAGGATGTGCCGTTCTCATGGCAGAGGGCATGAAGGAAATGTCCCATATCTCTAAAAGTGCCTGCTTAGATGCCACAACCACTCCCATTCCCACTGGCCTGTGTCAGCCACGTGGCTGACACAAACAAAGGAATAAGGAAGTATACTGCTCCCACCAGAAGGCGTAACAAGGATGGGAATGCAAACTATTCTTTCAGAGGAGGGAAGAGATGATTGGAAATGACAATGCAATGGACTGGAGAGGGAGATGGGGGAGAGGCTATTGTAGTACTCCAGATGAAAAGTAGCGGCAGTATTCTAGTTACCTATTGCTGCATAATGAATCACCCCCAAATGTAGCAGCTTCAAGCAACAACAGTCATTTCATTGGTGCTCATGGTTTCTGTAGGTCTGGAATTCAGGAAGGGCTTAGCTGGGCAGTTCCGGCTTAGGAGTCTATAACAAACTTGCAGTGAGGAGGGTTCTGTGGGGCTTGGGCAGGGGGCGGGAGCAGCACTTGCTCAGGTGGTCTCCGGGACTCTGCATGTCAGCTGGCGGGAGCTTTCACAACATGGTGATCCCAGGGCACTCAGACTGCTTCTATGGTGGCTGAAGTCTCCAAAGTTGAGGATTCCAGTGAACAGGGCGAAAGCTGCATCGCCTTTCATGATCTAGCCTTGGAAATTACATAGCACCACTTTGGTTGTACTCTAGAGCAGGGATAGACAAACTGTCTCCATAAACATCCAGATAGCAAATGTTTTAGGCTTTGCAGGCCATTCAGAATCTGTTACAACTACTCCAAACTACTCAATTCTGCCACTGTAGCATGAAAGCAGCCACAGTCACTATATACAAACACGGCCATATTCCAAAAAGACTAACTTGTGGACAATGAAATTTGAATTTCAATAATTTTCACAAGTCATGAAATATTTTTTTGAATTTTTTTCAACCACTGAAAATGCAAAACCTGTTCGTAGCTTAAAGGCTGTGTAAGAAGAGGCAGCAGGCCAGACTTGGGCCGCAGGCTGTAGTTTGCCAACCCTTGCTCTTCTGCAGAGATATCCTGTTGGGTATGTCCACTAGCAAATGGAAACATAGTTTCTATGCTCATGAAAAATATCTGGGGCAGAGTTAATAGAGCTGAGTATCACCTGCATTTGGGTGGTGGCTGAAGCCCCCAAAGCCCATGAAATTTCCCCAGAAGTGTACGTTGAATGGGAAGCAAAGATATCCTGGGATGGAATCTTTGGGACGCCAACATTCAAGGGGTAGCTAGATGACAAGCCAATGAAGAAAGGTCAGGGAGGACCACAGGCCGCCTCCCCCCCACCTTCTTTCTCCACCCCAAATCTCGATCTTCTTGTCCCTACTTCCTTTCTCTGTCCCCCAACCCAAACCTTCCACCCGTAGACACTATTTTCAAAGTCATGGGTAGAGAGTAAGGTACGTAACATTTGAAATGTGGAGGAGGCTTTCTTCACACTCCTTTCTGTCCCATTCATTCACATAAAAACTGCAATAACTTTATTTGTAAAATCATGCTATTGAAATACTAGGTGGCATTATCACATGTTAAAGAGTATTGGCATAAGAGATATTTATAAGTCATAATTACTTACCAAATGGAGAAACAGACCAACAAATTTGACCACATGAATTCGTATTTGAAAACATTATTTGTACCTTACTGAGAGGGAAAATAAATTTCTCTAGAAGAAACAGTCAATATTAAATGATTTTTAGAAAGAGATGGCAATTTGCTTAATGATATTTTCTCTACTTCTTTAGTCCCTCAAAAATCTGTTCAGAATTTCTTCAGAGTAGGGGCAATCACACTGGGTAACTAATTTAAATAATAAATGTACTTTTTATCCAATGTTGGGGGTAGGAAATGACAGTTCTCTTAGTACATTTAAAGGTCTGTGCAGAACAGCA
>CAUYRT010001023.1:0-12369 GCA_963574885.1 Lepilemur ruficaudatus
TCATGTCAGCATGTCCAGCTCTCAATCAAGATTCTCCTAACTTCTCTATATCATGTCTTCTTCCTTTAAATCAGAACTTTAAAGACCATAAGACCTTTAAAAAGAGCAGTTGCTAACTCTTGTGGCATTATCCTTCCAATACTACATAAATGTTAAGATCATGGAAGATTGTTTAAAGTGACAGCTAAAACCTCCAAAGGAGTGACACTCTGAGGTTATGATTTCTAGAATAGTAGGACAGCAGCTGTAAACCTAAGCATTTGCTAACTGAAGATGGATACTTAAGAAGCATTTTAGAATGAACACATTCATTTCTTCTCCCCATATTTTTTATTTAGTAGATTCAGATCCAATCTATTATTCTGAGAGTCACGGACTTTGTTTTTATTTTTATGTCTTTCTCAATTTCCCTAGGCAAATATGAATGACTCAAATTTCAGACATAATCTAAATGTTAGAGGAATTAGGGCCTTTGTCCTTATAAAATAAAACATGGCCTTAGAGTTACAATAACTTTGCTCTTTACTCTTTTGGAAGAAGACTGCACTGCCTCTTCTAGTACTTTCACTAAGAAACACAGATGTCACTGCCTGACAGCAAACCTAGCTCTGTGGTGGCCACAAGTGTCTCTGCAAGTCACCCCTCCCAACTGACCTAGTTTATCACACCTTCTGAGAAGATAAGCTATTCTTAGGGCACCCAGGTGCACTGATTGAGCAGGTTTTGAAGAGGCTTTTCTATCACAGGTTAACTTGTGACTAATATGAAATATTGAGTTATTTCATCAAATTTGCTTCATAGAGATTTCTAAAAAGTCTGTTAGGAGTTCTTTTTTTATCCACTCATATCTAGGCCATGCTTCCTATGAATACAGAATTTTGTAAAGTAAACTGAAGAGTGTTATTTACTGTTCTATATTAAGAATTTTTAACACGTTTATTGACAAGAAAACATTTCATGGCTTGACTGGGCTAGTTAGAAGTAGACTGGGACTAACTGTACTCATGATATTAAAATAAAATGAGTTTGATTGATTCCTCTTTAACAAAGTACAAGAGACTCTTAAGCTGGTCAGAGAGAATTGAGCAAAGCTATTTATAAGACATGATGTTACTATGAATTGTCAGAAAGCCTCCCTTTAATGGGATGAACAATAGATGCTGTGTGTGTCTGTGTTTGACTTGTATCTGACATTGAATATATTCTCTATGGGTGGCACAGTGCCCTATGGCCAATTGCTATGTATAAGCAATCCATAACTCAAATAAATAATTAAAAGACCTAAATCTGCCTTTATTAAGCAACACAGTGCCTCTTTTCTCCCTGTATTTTATATTGGAAAATTTCTGGAACAGACCAAAAGGAGAAAAAAAATCTTTTCCCTTATACCACACCCATTTTCTCACTCTGAAGTTCCCCAATAAAATGGCCAATTCTTATTGTCATATTTCCGGCCGCCTCTCCCTTATGAAAAAAGAAACACAGAAATTAAAAAAAAAATTCAGAAAGAATGTTCAAAGTCACTGTTAGAGAAGAAACATTCATTGATTTTACATTGCTTCTCCTTCACGATGTCCTCCCTTACTTGTTTCAAATTTAAGTTTGAGTTTTGACAATGAAGACTGTTAATACGCAGAAAAGAGCACACATTATTTTTATGAATTGGTTATGAGAGGATAGCTGGCTAGAGACATCGGTCTCCAGATCATCTCAGAAAGAAGGAAAAGTTTTAGATGGGGGAAAAAAAGCATAGCCCAGATTTAATTCTGAAGGAAAAGTACCAGAACCTACTGGAGATTCTGTGGGAAGAAGTTGCAGAGCAGAACAAGAAGGAGCAAGATTTCAGCAGAGATCAACCCCCAAGAAACTTGGAACCCAGTGGAAAGTGTAGGTGGGGCGTTTGTTTTTCCTCCCCTCACTCTTCTGGCAGAATACAGGCTTCCGAACTGTGGGAGAGCGTCTCTGCCACCATGAGCCAAAAAGCTGCTGCCACCAGTGAATGAGGAGCTTCTCAAGAAGAAAGCACCGGGCTGCCAGCCTCCTCAGGCTCAGTCCTCTCACCACAGACCCAAGCTGAGGCAGCAGGCACCACACTGCTTTTCCAATCACTTTGTCCCTTTGTCCTCCCCAGGGAGTTTTAGCCCTTCAGTTTTCTTGTCACTGGCCCCCACATAAACATTTTCCAACTCCTGTCCAGACTGCAGTGGCCACGTAGAGGGTCGAAGGGTCCCAGGGGAACTATGTGATCCCAGAGCTTGGACATTCGGGTCAGGCTGCCTTCAGGGGAGAGGAGAGTGCAGCCAGCCAGGGAGCTCCTGGGGACAAAGGGGACTAAAGTGCCAGCTCTCTTCCATTCAGCCTCTTCTCTTCCTCCTCCCCTCCCCTGCCTACAGCTGATGCAACTGTGGCAGTTCCCACATCAGCAGGGGTGCCCCAAGGGGTGACTGAGCCAGAGCTTGCAAGAGAGGCTGCTTCCCCTTTGTTAGTGCACCCACAGCACAAGGCTTCCTGAGACATCACACATTCTCACTAACAAGTGAGAACTAATCAGTGGTTACACACAGTCACCAAGTGGTGTAAAGGACATTGGAAACTAAGACGGGGAGTGGTGGGGAAGTTGGGTTGCAGGTGATAGATAAAAACGTACCTATTGAGTACAACATACACTATTCTCATCCTGGGCACACTAAAAGCTCTGACTTCAGCATTACGCAATTCATCCATGAAATAAGAACATTTGTACCCTCTAATATTTTGAAATGGAAAGAAAATAAATTGGTTATAGTAAGGGGCTGAAAACCCTGATTTATGAGATGTCTGCCATGAATATGGCATTATGTTTTATGTCTCATGTAAAAAATAATTAATTAACTTCTCACAAAACCTTATGAAGCAGATAGGATTATGCTTATCTTACAAAAGAGCTAAATAAGGTTCTGCGAATTTAAAAGACTTGCCCAAGGTCTCTCATCTACAGAGTGGCAAATCATAGATTAACATCAGGGCTGCCTGAGTGTTTACAGCATATGTCTTTAAATTTCTTTCATGCACTGTTTCCACCCTTCTCTCTTGAATACATAAATAAAAGACAGTCAGAAACAATATATTTTGCATTTGTGCAAAAACAATAACTAAAAGAAATACTTTCACAAAATTAGCTCACAGAAGTAATGGCAGGTGGGTTTTTACTGTTGATTTTACTGATTAAGAATTTGAGACAGGCACACTAATTTTCTCTAGGACTCTCAGAAGTTAAGGTCTACGATGACTGTGCCTCATTGCTTTCCATTTGAAATCCAGCCATTTCTTCTACACCATGCTGCTTAATGCTTATATTTAAATGTCTTTTTAATTACAAAACATTCAGCCTTTCCTTGGCATCAAATATCATCTGGTATGTGTTAAACTCTTCCCAAATTGGAATATGAGCATTTTGGGTAGAAGGAAATTGCAGAAGAGGGCATATTTATTTATACAGCAACAAATTTTAAAATGTGTAGTCATTTCTGGACACTATATATTTTAGTTGCATCTAGAATGTAATCTTGTTTTATTCACATTTTTAAATTTTCTAAAACATGCCTTGCCCACTGGTAGATGTTGTCACACAATCCAAATTAGTTATGGTGCCAATGACTTTTAAAAGAAAATTATAGTTTAAATAATATACTTTAAAAAATAGACCTTTTAAAAATTATTAGGTTTTATGGGCTGTTTTAATTATTTTAATCTTGCATTTCAGCATAGAAATCCTCTCCACTGTCAAGTTAAATCTTTAGAAGAAAATGAAGATAATTATCTTCTTACATTACATGAAAATTAATGATATCATCAACACTTATTATATAAGTACTTTCAAGAAGTTAACCCATTGTAGTGCTTTAATTCGAAGTAAAAGGCTATTTGAACATTTGTCTGTGAGTATATAATTAGAATTAAAGTGAGTTTTCCTTTTTATGTTATATGCTTATATAAGGCGTTCCAAAGGAAAAATAATGTGAATTAATACATAAAATTCACAAACTAAAAGGATTTTACTATCTTGGCTCAAGTTTCCCACCTCAAACAGAATAAATTAAATTTCAATATTTAAGTGAATAAACAATAGACACACATATGATAAACATATTTTCTCAACCAAAAAGTAGGGGTAGGACAAAGTGTTCCACAGAGACTCTGGGAGTCTAGTACTTTTATTGCCATTATTGCTGCTTACTCTCTTTGAATGCCTGCTATGCAGCAGACACTGTCACATATACTTTGACTAATTTTTTCTAATGTTTCATTACTATTTCAAATTTGGTATTATTAAATCTACTTATATATGAGCAAGAGGCTCATATATACAGTCTAAATATATAGAGACTAAAATGTGTCAAGCACCTTGTTTGAGATGACTTAGCACAATAAGATGTGACTGGAGATTCATTGCTGGACTTGTTTGGCTCAAAAATTATCTTTTTCCTCTGGATTATAATTCCAGTATAAATCATGAAATTGTCAAAATGAAACTTTATTCCCCACATTGTGGCATTTTCCTACTTTTTCGCTGTGTTTTTTGGTGGTCCCTTCAGGCAGAATTGGATTCAAGAAAGAAATGTGCCTTATCATTGAGCTTAGAGAATTTAATGTGTTTCTTTTTCCAGTAGTATTCCCTAAAACAAAGAAACAACAGCAACAAAAACACAGGAACAAAAGAAACTGAGAGAACAATCATAAACGGTTAATAGCGTGTATTGTACAGTTTTCAAAGCCTAAGTAAAGAAGGTTATTTTGGAGGTTTGATTTCTAGCATCGAACTCCACCTTTACATCATGTCCATTCTCTAAAGAGTGATTATTCTCTTCCCATCAAATACTGTCCGTGCCTATTTTGTTCGGGGTTGGAATTTGCTTTACAAGCTACTTGCTCGTATCTAAGGACACCAATGCTCGAGACCCTCTAGTCCATTTCACCTAAATGGGCTGTGCCTCTCCCTCAGCCAGAGCTCTGCTACTAAGCAGCTCAGCTGGCATCGCCACACATACCTAACTGCAGGGCAGCAGTAGGGGGTTGGATGCTGGAACTTTAGGGAAGAATTAAAAATATTGCTTAATATTTTCCTTTGCTTTTAATATTATTTTGTTGTTGTTTTGCTTTGTTTTTCCTGTTCCGATTGGCTTTGGTTTTAAAACTTATCATTAAGCACCTTGGCAGAGTTTATTTTTTGGAAGCTTCTAGTTTTTCTCTTCCCTATGCTCACGATCTTTGGCTTCACTTACACATCCTGAACCCTGTACTTGACTAAGTCTCCCTCATGTTTAGAAGAGATGTTAAATGGATTAATTGATATGATACCTACAAAAGATGGAAAAATGACAGCAGTCACATCTCAATATTTAACTTCTCTGCAACTATCATCTGTATCGTCTTGATACTATCGTCTGTAATACCTCCCTCTTTTAAACTTGAATTTCTGAACCCATTTCTTGAAACTTGTAATAGGCAGAATAACGCCCCCTCCAAAACAACTCATTGCCTAAAATCTATGAATATACTATTAATTTTATAGCAAAAGGTACTTTGCATATGTGATTAAATAAAGGGTCTTGAAATGAGGGGATTATACTAGATTATCCAGGTGAGCCCAGTCCTATCCAGGACCCAGTTATATGGGTCCTCAAGAGTGCAGAATCTTTACCAGTTGTAGACAAAGGGAGATGGGCCTGAGGAGAATGGTCAGAGAGTTGCGGCACTGCTGACTTTGAAGATGGAGAAAGGAGCCACAAGCCAAGGAATGTGGGTGGTCTCTAGAAGCTGGAAAGAGCAAGACAATGGATTTTCCCCCAGAGCTCTTGGAAAGGAACACAGCCCTGCCAACACATTGATTTTAGCCCAGTGAGACCCATGTTGGATTTCTAACTGAAAGAATTACAAAACAATAAATGTGTGTTGTTTTAAGCTACCAAGTTTGTAGTAATTTGTTATAGCAGCAATAGAAAACTAATATGCTCATCTTTCCCTTTTAATAAAAAATCAGGATAATACCTTTTCTTGGTTTTCCTACTGTTTTAAAAAGTATTTTTCTTCTGTATCACAGACTCTTGTTTTTATCCTTATTTATTATCTGTAAGGAGTTCTATAATGATTTTCTTATTGTATCACGTTATACAGGATATTGTATCCAGTGCTGCTCAATCTGCTAAAGCTATTGAATGTTTATGCCCAACCCTAAAAGAGCACACCAACACCCTTTCCAGCAGCCTGTAGGGGTCACACCCATGGGAAATTCCCAGAGCTACCTTGAACTTAGTTTGTTCTAAATCAAATTCAGTATCTCTTGCAAGGACCACGTTTCTACTCCCAAATCACTCATTTTTCTTGAGTTCCCTAAATTGTTCAGTTGTATTGTAATCTACCTGCTTCAACAGGGTAGAAATTCCTCTACTTCTTAACATAGCCCTCCCCCAGAAAACCAGTCATTCGGTCATTTCTAACACTCAAATACAACTCTTCACCACGGTCACTGACCTAATTTAGGGTCTTCTTATTTCTATGTTAAACCATTGAAAAATAGTATATGATGATGTTTTATAGTGAATAAAATTATTCTTTTTAAAATGAAAGCCCACCATGTGCTAAATACAAGGATGCCTGTGGATTGTGTGTATGGTAGGTGGATGTTATCTGTATATTCTCTAAGGAAAAATATTGAATTGATGTTGTGGAACCTCAATGTGACTAAGTTCAGATTTCAAGATATCTGGTTGATTCTGATTGACAAGTCCAACTGATCAGAAACATGCTCACATTTGCAGAATCATCAATAATTTTTTATTGTTTTTCTAAATTTCCACAATAATACTTATAGACTTGCAAGTACTCATCCAAACTCATCCAATTCTTAAATATGGAACTATGGCTCTAATTGCACTGTTCCATGATATATTTAAGCAAAGCTATGTAAAATGTCACATTGAACTCTGAAAAATTAAAATGTTAATAATTTTTATGAATAATTGCCTAATTTGCACATTCTGGGGTTTAATTTGAATGCTGTACTGATTGTACAAGCCTTGAATAATTCATGCATAGACCTTCTCCATTACCCTGACAATCAGGGTTCTACACTGGTTCCAAAAAGCTGCCTTATGACAATACTACCCACTGTGATTGGGAATGTAATACTATATTAATTATTTTTTAGGAAGAAAAAGAAACAAAGTAGAGTACCTGCAGAAAATTAAGTGACAAATTTCTGTTTCAGGTGACCTTTGTAAAAACATACATAAAGATACCTTTGTCATTTCTTTTTCTACTTATCTTTTCTGTCAAGTGACCTTATGAACACTATAAATGTGTATGTAAATTTCTTCACCTAACAGAAGACTCAAGATAAAAATCCTGACAACACAGTTTACTCTATGAGATATAATCGCAGTTTTTACTCTCTAGTGGGAGAAGTCTACTTAAGCTGTTGCAAATTAGATATACTGTACAGCTTTGGAAAGATTCTCAAAGTCAGGCCAATAAATGCATACATAATTCCAAAAACCCAGCTGTCAGTTCCCAAATACCCTCAAATTTATCTTCAGAGGTAATTGGCTTACCAGTAATCTTCCCATCACCTAGACATGATTTTCTTAGCATAGCAGAGACACCCTTGCACCAACAGAGATCTACATTCCAGAGGAGTATGATCCACCCAAAACATTTAATTCACTTGCACATTGTATTGAAATCTTTTACAGATATCATGGCCTAACTCGGTGGTTAAGAATAGAGGCTTAGAGTCAGACTACCTGGGGTAAAATCATACTCTGTCCCTTGCTTGCTCTGAGATCTTGAGTAAGTTATTTAACCCCCCTAAACTTTAGTTTTCTCAAATGCAACAGTTGGAGGATGATGGCATCAATATCTGCTGTATACCTCTTGTTGAGCTGAGAAATGTATGAGAGAACATATATTAAATCAGCATACTATGAAAGATATATTAAGAGCTACATAAAGCCGATCTTTTGTTTTCTTTGTTAATGTCCACGTGCATTACCTTTTATCTTTTAATTCTTATCTTTTGGATTAGTGTCATCTATTTTGCAAATGGCAGATGGTTTGAAGAACTGCAGCCCTTTCTTCCTTAGTTCTTGATGTGACTATGAAATTCACGTGGACACGTTCAGCCTCCCTCTTCACTCCGTCCCTACCCCCCAATGCTGATTCATTTGACATGTCTTTGATGACGGATAAGGCATCTGTGTTTTTAAAAAATGCTCCCAGTTGATTTTAATAATCAAACACATCAGGAACTCTTTGCTTTTTGTCATGAGTTTTCACCCTGGGCTGCAGGGGAACCATAAACATCCTAAACATGTTTGTAAATCTTTGGTGGTTTCACATTTGCTTATTTTCCTAGGAAAAAAGGTTTATCAAGTTTTATCTGTTAAAATATAAAGACAATATTTTAAATCCACTATGTCTACACCTAGATAGTCAGCCAGAGAGAGCACCACAAACTTGGGACGTATGAATTTGATGTCCTGTATGAATTGTGTCTACTAAATGATTTTGTTTCCGTCTATATCAAGGGACAGTATAAATAGCACCATAAGCTTTCTTTCTTTAACAAATTAATGGTGTTTTTTAAAAATACATGTCACTGCAGTAATTTCTTGTCATGGGATTAAGAATAGATTATTTTCTTTTAAGTGTTAGGTTTGTGTTACATTATGGGCATTGTGAAACTTTTTTTTTCCTTTAGCAAAATCCACAACTAGCAAATAAATATGTTGGAAAGCGTTCATTCACCTAGTCCTCATTTCCTTTGTCTTTCTTCTTGCCTCCATCATCCATTTATTGTCCATTTTATTTTGTCTTGTTATACACCTTAAAATTTCTCTCAAATAGAGCTGGGCAGTGGCTCAGGTTTGTAATTCTAGAGCTTTGGGAGGTTAAAGTGAGAGGATTGCTTGACCTCAGGAGTTCTGGACCAGCTTGGACAACATAGAGAGACCCCCGTCTCTACAAAAAAATTAAAAAATAAAATTAGTGTGTCATGGTGGTGCACATCTGTAGTCCCAGCTACTCAGGAGGCTGAGGCAGGAGGATTGAGAGAGCCTAGGAGTTTGAGGTTGCAAAAAAAAAAAAATTTCTCCCAAATAAGATGTGGTATAAACATGTTAAATATGTAATAACCTTAATTTTTTAAAAATGTTATATATCTGGTGAATGTGAGCATTCTCAGTGAAATAATTATTCTAAATGAATTGCTTAATGTAAAACCATGCTTATCAATGATAAACAAAGCTTAGAAATCAGTAGAAGTAACTGATTTTAATTTTGTAAAATAGAAACGTAACTTTAGGTTACAGTAGGACTAAATTTAAGAGTTGATATAAAAAACTTGTTTATTTTATTATATCCATAAAATGCATGTTTTATTACTCAATATATATCTAAAATATTACATTTGAATGAATTAAAGTGGAAATATATAGATATTATTTAAAATAAACTGCATTAACACCTTAAAGTGACAATTGATAACACTAAGCTTTTTATATTTGTTTTTATCATGTGGGAGTTTTCCTGATGAATTCCCACAGCAAGTTACAGATAGTTCTCTTGTGGTTCCAAATCCAAGTATAAAGAGCAAATTTAAAGTAATAGTGAATGTTCATGTCGTTTTTACAGAAACCTAGAATTAATGTGCTTGCACTAGCTGAAAAATTAGCCTTTTGTGCCCCTATGTGTTTGTTACAAAGTGGGAGACAGGGATATTTCACAGGTACAGAAACTGTAGTTTCATAGGTAGTCAGGATGGCGTGTTTATTTGGGGAGAAACAGAAAGAAACAGACGATGGTGATAGTGACAAGTCAGGTTATAAACTTTGGTAACATTGACTGTGAACAGTTGACCCAGGCCCAAAGATATATCGGTCTTCGTGATGGTTAATTTTATGTTTCAACTTGAGTGAGCTAAGGGAGGCCCATATAGCTGGTAAAACATTATGTTGGGGTGAGTCTGTGACACCGTTTCCAGGAAAGATTAGTATTTGAATCAACAGATTGAGTAAAGAAGGTCACCCTCCCCGGTGTGGCTCAGCATTGTCCAATCTGTTGAGGGTCGAAATAGAAAAATTAGGTGAAGGATGGGCAAATGGGCAAACTCTCTCTCTCCTTGAGCTGGCACAGCCATTTTCTCCTGCTCTGGGACATCAGATCTCCTGATTTTCTGGCTTTTGAATTTCAAGACATGGTTCTCAGGCCTTTGGCTTCAGAAGGAATTATACCACTGTTTTTTTCCTGAGTCTCCAGGAAATTAGGGTATCAAGGGACTTCTTGACTTCCATAATCACATGAGTGAATTCTCATAATAAATCTCCCCTTAAATACAATCAGCCCTTCATAGCCATGAGTTCTACATCTGCAGAGTCACCCAACCACAGATCAAAGATATCTGAAAAAAAATATACAAAAAATAGCGCGTATTTTGAAAATACAGTGAGACAGCTATTTGCATAGCATTTGTATCATGTTAGATAGTATAAGTAATCTAGAGATGATTTAAAGTATACAGGAGGATGTGTGCAGGTTTACATGCAAGTACGATGTCATTTTATATAAGGGGCTTGAGCATCTGTAGACTTTGGTATACATGGAGGGTCCTGAAACCTATCCCCCTGGTTACCAAGGGATGCCTGTATATCTACAGTTATCCTATTGCTCTGTTTCTCTGGAGACTCCTGACCAATAAGGTCTTGAAGTGTTAACAGTGAAAGCTCCGAGTATCTCTGGCCAATTTGGTTTTAGCCTCATAAACTGCAGCTCCACAAAACCCCATCTTTCTTGGACCACATCCTATATGGACATTGACTGAAGAAATATCTGTTGTGTTCTATTTATGTTATTGTGTTAGGATATATTTTGTTTTGGCATAAATAGACCAAAGTAAGTGAGAAAAATCAAGACAGATACAATAAAGACAGATAAAAGGCACAGAGACACAGAAAAGACAGAAGGAAATGGAGGAGGGAGGGAGAGAGAGAGATCACTGAGGAATAAAGATGCAGAAAAGTAAAGGAGAGGGGAAAGAAATGGACACAGTATCTGTTTCATATACGAGCTACCAACAACAACAAAAAACTAATAGAATTTAACTGGTAATCTAGCCCTGGTTATAAACATATTTTTGAAAAAAGAAAAGTATGGTATAACTGCCATGATTATAATCATACAAATGCCATTATTTCATACGCATCTATTGCTGGGAGCAAGTCTCTTCCTCATTTTATTTGAAAATTTGGCTTATAATATGCAGTGATCCATCATCTGTAAGAGAAATGTGCAGAAAGACAAATTGTACAGTGGCCTGACAAATCTTATTAAAGCAACATATAGAAGAGGAAAAATTAACAGCTAATCCATTATAAATGTCAAATGCACAGTGCCACTTTCTTCATAACTATTGTATTTCCATTTCTTTCTCATTAATCCTTAGTCCTTATGAAATAGTTTTCATTGGTTGATCAGTCATGCTGTATATCCACAAACTTCTAATCAAATATGTCACTATTACCTTTAACTTAAAAGCATTATTGCAAAAAGTCAGTGGAAACTTTGTCTCTTTCCAAAAAAAAAAAAAAAATGGACAAATGTAGACCTAAAATTAATCATATTGGTCTTTTAAAAGTTAGAGTATTGAGGAAAAAGAAAAACCTTATATTTTTTTTTTCTATTTTAGACCATATAATGCAATGGATTGTCAGAAGTAGAAAATAAAAGGAAGTCACTATATTAATAGCTACAGAAAGTTTATAAAAAATAATTTACTCTGTGTTTGCCAATTCTTTAGGGAGAAGTGTGATATTTACATAATGAACGGAATAGTCTGTTTATGGATGGTGATTATAAGTTACGACTTTGATTTTTCTACACAGAACTTTTCTTTTCATTCTCCTTTCCTTTGGGTCTGTTGAGAAATAACCTGTTCCCCATACGTGTGAGGATATGACAGAAACCGATTCAATGAAGGTTTTGTCCAAAGTATAGTAGATTGAAGATAATCATAAATACTTTGCCACTCTGCCCATTGAGAAGTGGAATTTAATTTCCATTCTCTCGAATTAGGGTTGGTCTTAGCAATTTGCTTGACCAACAGAATGTGGCAGAGGGGATGCTCTTCCAATTTCAGGCCTAGGCTGTAAGGGGACTGACAGCTTCCCCATTGTTTTCCTGGAGGCAGGAGTGAGTGAGTACATAGGAAGGCCGACTCCCCTGAGGCCGCCATTCTGCGAGGAAGCCGCAACTACATAGCTAATTCCTTATGTAAGCACTACACTGACATTCCCATCCGAGAGAAGGCTTCTAGCCATCCTCACACAGATAGCAGGT
>CAUYRT010001026.1:0-24573 GCA_963574885.1 Lepilemur ruficaudatus
AAAAAAAAAAAAGAAAAGAAATAGAAAAAAATGGTGATGGCAACGATGTGGAGAAATTAGAGTTCTCGTGCACTGTTGGTGGAAACATAGAATGGTAGAGCCACTATGAAAAATAATGTGGTGGTTCCTAAAAAAATTAATCATAGAATTACCATATGACCCAGCAATTCTATTTCTGGGTATATACCCCCCAAAATGAAAGGATTCAGATTGATATGTGTATACTTGTGTTCATAGCAGCTTTATCAACTCAAGTGTCACATTAATGGATGAATGGATAAAGAAAATGTGGTATATACATACAATGGAATAATATTCAACCTTAAAAGGGAAGAAAATTCTGACTCATGCTATAAACATGAATAAACCTTGAAAACATCAAAATAAGTGCAATAAGCCAGACACAAAAAGAGAAATAATTTATGATTCTAATTATATGAGGTATCTAGATTAGTCAAATTCATAGAGATAGAAGTAGAATAGTGGCTACTAGGAAATGGAAGAAGGGAGAAATGAACAATTATTGTTTAATTGGTACAGAGTTTCAGTTCAGGAAGATGAAAAAGTTCTGGAAAAGGATAGTAGTGGTGGTTGCACAACAATATAAATGTACTTAATGCCACTAACCTGTACACTTAAAAATAGTTACAATGGTAAACTATATGTTATGTATATTATGCCATAATATAAATACTCATTGGACAGCATACATTTCAACAGTGAATTTCTTAACTCTAAGATACTGAGCAATCAATTCAGTATTATTTTCTAGGAAGATGGCAATAATCTGGTCCAACAGCAACAATGCCATCAACTGCTCTAGGTGTAAAGTTCCCAGTTGTAGGTGGAAAGTGAAGGGGCCATGCCAAAGATGATTAAACCAAGAATCCAAAATGAAAAGAAAATAACTGGAGAGAAAGTGAGAGACGAGTGTGAAACAAGTGTCGATGTCCAAGTGACTCAGCACCTTATGTATGGTCCAATATCAGTTTTGGCTTGAACTGGTAAAACAAAAACTGAGTTGTGAAACATGAAGATGAGCTTGGGTAGTCAGGAAAGCAAGCCATTTTCTTGGCCAAAGTCCACTCTCCAGCTAAAATATTTAATATCTTTTCCTTATTTGATGAAAACACCTATAAAATAAAGTACCACCGTAAGTAGTACATGGAAAACCAATAGAATCATGTTGCCTCTCCTAGGTCCTTGTAGTCTTGTCCAATTTCCCTTCAAACAAAATAGCTACATAGAATATGCAAAGAGTGAAGAAAGACTGGATTAATTTCATTGGTTCTTTCATCAGGAACTAAGACACTCACAGGCTGTAGAAAGCAAATGAAGACTGTGTATCTGAATGGGGAAGCATTGAAAAGGACACCCGAGACAGACAATTGCAGGTAGGTAGTTGTCTTGGGAGGTGATCTTAAGATGCTGCAGAGGTGGCCACAGGAAGAATAAGAGGGAAAGAGAGACAAGGAAGATTGGCTCTGTGTGCAAACAGAGCCCAATGCCCCTGAGAAACTTCAATGTTAAGGACATTAGGATCAACTGACCAGTTCTGTGTTGAAGGACAAAAAGAGTCAAATGACAGGCAAGCTCACGCCAGTGGACCATGGCATAGTGAGTATCCTGTCAAGTATAAGTTAATTCACCATTCTTAAATATCTTAAAATTTCTCAGTGTCTCCAAGAAGAGATCCAGTGGGTCAATATTTATTGATCTGCTTCTATTTTCTAATTTCTACCTTAACTCTTCATTTGTATACAGTAACAACAAGGTTCATCTTGTATGTACTATCATTGGAAAAGGAATAAACTCATATTTTGGCTTAATCTCTACATGCAAAATGAAGCAGTGTTCTGCAAAATGGCAGGTTTAATACCTATTTAGATTAGAAAGGCTCATGGCCACTACATGTATAGTTGTTCCAGCAAAATCCGACCTTTAAGATGGTGTCCATTAATGGCCTTTTCATAAAATCTAAAACTGTCTAACCACATCCCTTAAATAAAAACAGTTATCCAATAAATTGCCATGACTTTTCCCCAGGTCCACTATTTTCTTAGCCAAAGTCCACTCTCCAGCTAAAATATTTATTTTAATATCTTCTCCTTATTTGATGGAAACACCTATAAAATAAAGTGCTACCATAAGCAGTGTATGGCAAACCAAAAGAATCATGTTGCCTCCCCTAGGTCCTTCTAGTCTTGTTCATCTTCCCTTCATCCATTTCTCAGCACAGCCCTCATTTTCTATTCTACATACTGGACCCATTTGGGGCAGCATTTGGGAGCTCCTAGTCTCAGTACTGTCACTGTCCTTATATGTAAAAGAAAATTGGAACAGTAGGTGAAAATGGAAGTAAAATTAAAGGCAGATGCTGGATAGTCAGCAACTCTATTTTAAGATATAAAATCATTTCCCCGGTTCCCATATAATGGCAGCTCCAAAGAGTGACTAACTTTTCATGTGGTGGAAGACTCTCACTTAAAACTATCCTTCTAAGAAATACACGAAATATGTTCTTGCTTTGTAAATAAAACCTTATGAAAAGCTACCTAGTCACTTCTGCTGTAAACCAAGTTACCACCCCAAATCCCCAATGCCCTTTATGCAATTCTGAAGCAACTATATCACCCAGAATGACCATGGGATGGCTGTGGCATGAGAAATTACTCTGAATACAATGTGAAGCATCTTCCAATATTTTATAACAACCTCTGACCTGAAGGTCCTTCTTGCTTGTCTCATATCCTTCAGTATAATTCCCTTACTAAATCTCTTATTAACCAATAGCTAGAGGGACCTTGCATAATGGGAAGGTATAAATGAAGTCAATATAGTTACACAGAAATTGTATTTTTGGTCATGATTTGGGTGTGTTTTGGTTCGTTAAATTAGACCACCATCCTCCACAGAGAGCAATGTGAACATAAAGGGTTACCAGTATGTTAGAACTATTCTGTGCTCACTTTGGAATGTGTGTAAGAGAAAATTATCTTAGTGCATGGAACATACTTATGGTCTGTAGAGATTTGTTATTATTTGAAGTATCCTTAGCTACAGGTGTGGCTCTGTAAGCTAAGCCATCCCTGTGGGTCATGGGATAATTTCCAACAGACTTACCAAATTAGGTATCAAAACATAGGAAAAGAAATACAGCTGTGAAAAGGGGCAAAAATGAGAGCTCAATATATCTTTCTTAACCAGGAAATACCTGAGCAAAACAAGTTGGTAGGGAGGAGAATAATGAATGAGGATGTAGGAAGCCTCAGTAGATGGTTACAGTGGGTCCTAGGGGAATTATCAGATTTAGTGTTCTTTGAACTGATTAAGCAGCTGAATTGCTATCATGCCTCTGATCTATTAGCTCATGTGACTTTGGCTATCTGTCATAGCCATAGACTCTGGGTGATACTGAATTAGAAATATTCCATTAGAAAATTTTACTTTTTTCCTTGGAAGCTGGGAAAAGGTATATATATCCAACGTGTTCCTCTAACTTCATGAAAATACAAAAACACATGTCATTTCCTCCAGAACAATGCCCAGAAAAAAGAGATCTGGAGTAAAACGTAATATTACTATGGGGCTACTGGTCTATAATCAGAGGGTTAACTTTTATCCAGTTGCATTAGGCCTCAGGCATGAAAGTACATGCACTCAGGTAAATGGTCTTCCTTTCAAGGCTGACCTAGATATTAGAAGCAGTCATGAAGAGTTTCCAGCAATTTCAGTAAGAACTATACAACGAAGCTAGCAAAAAATACAGAGTAAGTTTTGAAAGAAGATAACGCTACATGAAAATATTTCTTCAGATGACTTCTATTCTTCAGTGGAGTCAGGCTACATTTGTTTAGTAGATAAGGGGGAAAGTGAATATATAGGAGCTGACAATGAACTAAACGGAAAAAACTGATACCATAGTTACAGGCAGCAGTTGACTAAAGACCAACATTAAGTGTGTTGTAGTCACATGGTAATAGATTTCAGACCTTTTCCTCCCTGGAGTGCCTCACCCAGCACTTTTGTCTTTTTGGCTTGGCAAGATACTGCAAAACTCTAGAGGACGATGAACTAATGCCTTTAAAGGAACAAGAGAATACTTCAAGTAGTAATGTAATAGGCTGAAATTACAGGAGCAGGTGAACAGAAAATGAACAATCAGGATGCAATAAAAGCTCCATGTGGAAAAAGCATTGCCTGAATAGGTATTGCAGTCACAGTGAGGACTGGATCAGTCATGGTCTTTCCCAGTTAATTGTCACTTTACATACTGTTAAAATGTCTAGAAAGCAAAAAATGTGGGTTTGACATTGACAAAAAAAACTTCTAAAGCCATAAATCACAACTTGCAAGAGATCCCAATGTGACCTAATTGGCAAGTGATATATAAACAAAACTGCTTGTGTTTTTATTAGATTTATAGGTCACATTCCTAGGTTTTAATTCCTTATTTATAAAAAAGCATACCTTATCAAAATCCAAGGAAAAGAATTTCCAATCCATTAATTAGAGAATTCTGAGTAATTTATATATCTGTCCTTCCATAGCTTATCTATCTCCCTGTCACATAACTACATCCTGAAATTTATTGTGCCCTTATATTTGAGAAAAATGTGATAAATCCTTGAAAATGCATTTAGTTTTTAGATGTCTTTTGTTCAGTATATAATTCATAGTCTTAAAAAATGAGCAATTAAAAATTGAAAATTGAACAATTTTAAAGATTATTTTATTCCATAATACGTAAAGCTTTAGTAAAGTTATTTTACTTACTTATAATATTCAACAGCTGCTTGTGCAACATTCTTCAGTCTAGTTTCTCATTTCTATAAGAAAACTGAGGGCATATACTCTACTTCTATTTGCAAATGCAAAGCAGACATTGATAATCAATATTGCCCTCATTCTTCACCGGCATTACACATGTGTATATACAACAAATACATTCAAATATTCCTGAAGGGGCATGGTAGCGTATTTTTCTCACAGGTATTTGGAGAGTTGAATTTGTTTTTAAAATACCTGTAGCTCACTTGGTTAACATCTTTGTCTATTTTCTTTACATACTTGAAGCTTAATAAATTCTTGCAAACTTAAAAAAAAATACTTATAGCTGACTTGGAAATTGTGTACTTTAAATTCCACATGATTCTCTACTCTTTTCTTCTTTCCTTTTCTTTTTTTTTTCTTTTTTTTTTTGAAACAGATTTTACTCTGTTGCCCTGGGTAGAGTGCAGTAGTGGTGTCATCATAGCTCACTACAGCCTCAAATTCCTGGTCTCAAGCAATCCTCCTGCCTCAGCCTCCCAGGTAGCTGAGACTACAGGTGCATGCCACCAAGCCTGACTAAGTTTTTCTATTTTTAGTAGAGATGCGGTCTCACTCTTGCTCAGGCATATCTGAAACTCCTAACCTTGAGTGATCCTCCCGCCTCAGCCTCCCAGAGTGCTAGGATTACAGACGTGAGACACCGTGCCTGGTTGATTCTCTACTCTTGACAGTACTAGAGGTTGAAATTGATCTTACCATGCACTCTTACTCAATTTGTTTTAAGGAAACATAGTAGAGGTGAGATTAACTGCCCATCTCTCTATTTGCAACCAGGCTCCCAGGGAGAAGGCCATGGGATTGATCGGTAAATTTTGCTGAATACAACCTCAAAGTTTTGTGCTGTCTCTAAAAAGAGCCGGAAGTTGTAGTGCTAGCTATTTATATCTGCTATTTATATCTGGTCAACTAAGTACCCTCACACCCATCACCTTTGATCTTGACAATAACCTCAAGGACAGAACTGTAGCTTTCTTCACAATGAAATGCTGATGCCAACTATCACCGAGGTACTTACTTCACATTGCTTGGGAAAAGAGGTAGATTCATTCTAGAGATGTGTGAGTAGGGGAAAGACAGAAGAGTGGAGCAAATCTGGGAGAGCAGAGGATATTATATTAATAATTCACCTGCTATGATACTTAGACTGTTTTTGGACCTCAGAATCAGCCTAAGAATCTGAAAAAATAAACCATGGGATTGTTAATGCTGTATCCTCAATTTTCTCACCAAAAAGGGACTTCTTTAAGATTTGTGATGCTAATGCAGGCAACTCTGTTAACTCCGTTGTTGTTCCAAGGTAGTATGGCCTTCATACTTCACTGAGTTAACTGGACAGGGGGGCAAACGTGACTGTGAAATTAACTCTGAAGAGGAATGACTTTTCTGAGCCTCCTGGTAGATCAGTTCACTTCTGAAGCCCTGCCCATAGCCTAGATTTCCTTATAGGAAGGAAGTTTTATCCATATAAAGAATTACAGTTCACGTCTAAGGTCTCATTCCAAATATGCTTATGCATCTTACTGAGACTGTTCATTAAAATGCAGGAATACGAAAAACGCCAAAAGATTATTCCAAATTCCAAGGTTTGTTTTTTTAAAAATTGTTTTTTATTGACACATAATTTATATGTGTGTTTTCAGGGTATGTGTGTTAATAATCTATTGTATATTTCAAAGCAAAAGCTAGAGTAGAGTAATTTGAATGTTCCCAGAACAAAGAAAAGATAAATGTTTAAGGTGATGGATATCCCAATTACACTGATTTGATGATACAGTATATGAATGTACATGAGGCTTATTTTAAAATTTAAGCACTTACTGTCAAGAAATTAACACACAATTCAATTTAGCTGTATAGCTTACAGAGTATATATAAAAGTTATTTTTTTAAAAAAGACAATGAGGTCCATAGTGAGAAGCCAATTTAATGTTGCCTTAACAAACTTTATCTTCTATCTACTTGTGAGTATATTGTAATGATGTAAAACTATTTGGAAATAATGTCTAAATTGAAGAGGTTCATATATATGGCAAGAGGGTAAATCAATATTGGCTGTGTATGAAAGAGTGTGAGGAAATGGAGATTAAATGGCATCCAACTTTATTTAAGAACTGTAATCTCTTGGATGGCAATGAATTTCTCTGGGGGAATTCCTTAGCTCTCTAACATATTGAGCCTTATCTAAGAGAATTCTGTTCAACTCAGTTAATTGTTGGAAAGATGAAAAACATCTGGTTTATCACCAACAATGCTATCAACTGCTCTGGGTGTAGAATTCCAGTTGTAGGTAGCAAAGACGTGGATCTATGCTAAAGATTAGTAAACATAGAACACAAAATGAACGGGGTAGATTAGATGAAAAAAAAGAGTAGATGAAGTGAGAAGTGGAACAAGCTGTGACTACATTGCAAGTGAATCAAGTGCTTGTTAATGTATTGACAGTCTGTAAAGACAAATTTGCTTAAAAGCTAGATCATCTTCCAGTTGACAATTTCTATTTCTCATGCTACTTTTACTCAGAACCTTATCTGTGAACTAGTGCTAAATTTTTGCTTGAAATTCTAAAATGAAATTAACTTGCCACAATTAACCCACTGACCAATCTCGTATTGAAGAACAAAAAGCTTCAAGTGGCAGGTAGGTTTATTTTAATCAACCATGGGGTAATGAATATCCCATCATCCATAAGTTAATTCTGTGGTTAAATATTCTAAAGTTGCTCAGTGTCTCCTATAATAGCTTTTTAGGGCAAAGTACATTCTGTTTTGTCTTCTTTATTTTTCCTAAAAAGAAATTGAATATGTCTGTATGTACTACCTTTTGCGAGTTGCTAATTGCTACCTTAACTTTCTATTTGCAAACAGGAATGGCGAGCTACTTCTTATGTGTAACATCATTGGAAAATAAGTAAACCCATATTTTGGCATAATCTTTACATACAAAATGATGCCATGCTTTGCAAAATGGCATGTCTGCAAGGTGTTTAGATTAGAAAGACACATTTTCAGTTGTGTTCATTTGTTTGTCACAGCAAAATCTGGTCTTTCAGGTGGCATCTTTAAACAACCGTTTCTCAGAACATAAGGGCAACTAAGCAACTTCTCCCAGTAAACTCTCATGATTTTTTCTCAAGTCCACTATCCAGCTGAGATCTTTCTTCTTATTTCTTCTTATTATTGGACATAAACCTTTAGAAAGTGAAGTACCACATAGAGTAGCATATTGGCTGCCACCAGACTACTTGTTGCCTACCGCTGTTCCCTACATTCTGGTCCACCTTCCCCCTTATCCATCCCTAAGCATGACTCCCATTGCCTATTCCACCTACTCTTCCCACTTGGGGAAGTAGTCAGAAATTCATCATCACCTGTCCTCAGCTACTCATACAGTCTGGTAAGGCTCTTTACAATCTCCATGTCAAAATTTACCTCCACGATTGCCCCTCTGAAAAATGGGAGACTGGGGCATGTATGCATTGACTCCTATCCTACACTGGTGAGGACTACCCTTTTTGGATTTAACTGCCCTCTTCCTCTGGACTCTATTATGTTTGGGCTGAGTGGCATTCTACAGCTCCAAGGGGAGAAAACTTAGAGATGTAGCAAGCACTTGAATCAGGAAGTCACCATCATTTATAAGAACTATTCATCACTGTTGTAGCTGCTATATTAATCTGCAATGAGGATATCTCCCAGAGTTCCAATAGAATCTGCTTCAAAAATAAATAAATCAGCTGCTTATGTGTCCTCTTTAACTACTCAGGCTAGAATAAATTACCTACCATGTCCAGGGTTTTTCAGATCCCTCTGAGTATGCAGCTCTAAAGGAGCAAATATAGGATGAAGTCTCAGCCAGCTGCAATAGCTTCTCCTTGCTGTAGCTCTTTGTGGATACATGGGCCTTCCTCCAGCTCACCAAAGCCACCTGCCTCAAGCATCTATGCCAGTAAATCACATGTCCCCATAAACTGTGCTGGAACAGAGTACAAACAGCTACATAAAGATTAACTTCCAGGATGGTAGAGTGAGTACCTTGGTGGACATTCTCACAAAAGCTATGAAAATACTAGAAAAACAACTAAATTAACCATTTGGAACTCTGGAAATTAACCAAAACCATAGTTTGAACTGAAAACCATCTATCCCAGAGGAACTACTAAATGTCAATAAAACAGCTTTTTAAACCTTTTAATTTGGGGCTATTCCATTTCCCTCTCTGCCTACTTCAGTGATGTAGTAGTGAAAAAAGCCAGCAGCCTCATGGTTAACGGAGAGGACTGATCTCTTAGGAGACTACTTTAAAAGAAGCTATCCCCAGAGCGCAGGCAAGATTTTGTCCCAACCTAAAGCCTCCTGGAAAATCTCTATTCCCAGGGTATTGTGTCTATTTTATTTGACTGAGAGCTCATCTCAAAGGGGGGAAAACACCCTAAGCTTAAGGCATTACCAAAAACAGCAGTAATCTGCTGACAATACCATAGCTGCCTAAGGCTGTGATTTCAGTTGCAGCAAAATAAGAGTCTGGCTAGGAAAGAGGAAGTCCAGGAAAGCTAGCTGGCCATAGGAAACTTTTAAAAGCTCAAACATTATTCCTGAGGATCTGAATGGTGACTGGGAAAGGAAACACTACTTACCTCTGGCTGACCTTAAGGTTCTATGCAAAGAGAAAATAAAAGACTGAAAGTTGAAGACATATCCTCCCATATAGAAACTATATAATAACAAGAGAGTCCATACAACAGGAAGATAAAATAATTATAAATATATATGCATATAACAACAGAGTATCAAAATAAATGCAAAACTGACAGAAATAAAGTGAGAAAAGACAATAATGTTTGGAAACTTCAATACTCCAATGTCAAATGTATAAAACAACTCTGTATAAGATCGGTATAAGATCATATTAATCTTATGCAGAGATCTATACATTTTGAAATTTTTTGATACAAAAAAGATGACTTGAATAATACTATAAATTAAATCAACACAATAAACATTTATAGAATGTTCAACCCAACAAGGGCAAAATACGTGTTCTTCTCAAGCATACATGGAACATTCTCCCAAATACACCACAAGCTAGGCTATTCATAAAGCATAAACAAATTTAAAAGGATTAAAATCATCCAAAGCATGATCTCCAAACATAATGGAGTTAAATTAGAAATCAACAACAGCAAAATATTTAGGAAATTCACAAATATGTAGAAATTAAACAACACATGCATAGATAACCAGTGGGTCAAAGAAGAAACCACAGTAGAAATTAGAAATATTTTCAGATAAATGAAAATGAAAACACAACATAAGAGCAACCATATGCTAACAAATTAGATAACTTAGATAAAGTGGAAAATTTCTAGAAACACTCAAACTACCAAAACTGACTCCATAAGAAATAGATAATCTGGATAGCTATAAGAGTGCCTATACTAAAAAAAGAAGAAAGAAGTCAAATCATTAACCCAATATTTCACCTTATGAAATTGGAAATAGAGGAGCAAACTAAGCCAAAATGAGCAGAAGGAAAGAAATAAAGATTAGAGTGGAAATAAACGACATAGGGAAAAACAAAACAGTAGAGAACATCAATAAAACTAAGGGTTGGTCCTTTTAAAAGAAGAAGAAAATTGGCAAAACTTTAGCTAGATTTATCTCAAGAACAAAGAGATAAGACTCAAATTACTAAAATTGAGAGTAAAAGCGGATATCACTATCAACTTTGTAGAAATAAAAAATCACAAGAAAATTCTATAAGTAACCGTATGCCCACAAATTAGACAAATTATATGCAGTTAGAAAAACAGATAATCTAAATAGACCTATAACAATAAAGAGATGTAGTAATAAAAAAAACTCCTCATAAAGAAAAGCCTAGACTCAGATTGCTTCACTGTTGAATTCTACCAAACATTTAAAGCAGAATTCATATTTATCCTTCACAAACTCTTCCAAAAATAGAAACAGAGGAAATACTCTCAACTCATTCTACAAGGCCAATATTACCCTAATACCAAAACTAGACCAAAAAAAAAATCACATAAAAAGAAAACTACATACCAATATCCCTCATAAATAAATAAAAAATCCCCAAGAAAACACTAGCAAACCAAGTATAAAACATAAAAAGGATCATACACCATGACCAAATGAAATTTTTCCCAGGAATGCAAGGATCACTGAACATCTGAGAAATCAATGAATTAAAACACACAAGATTACTAAAATAAAGGACAAAAACTACATGAACATCTCAATAGACACACACAAAAAAACATTTGACAAATCTAATACCCTTTCACAGTAACAACACTCAACAAACTAAGAACAGAAAGTCACTTCCTTAACCTAATACACAGCATCTATGAAAAACTGACAGATAACATTATGCTTTATGATGAAAGACTAAATGCTTTCTCCCTAAGATTAGGAACAAGATAAGGATGTCTGCTCTCATTGTTTCTATTCACTATACTGGAGGTTATAGGCATGGCAATTAGGCAAGAAAAAGAAAAAAAATCATCTACATTGGAAGGAAATATGACTATTTCTATTTACAGATGAAATTGTATTTCCCTGTGGATCACATTATCTTGTAAGTAGAAAATTCTAAGGAATCTGCTAAAACACTCTCAGAACTAATGAACAAGTTTAGCACAGTTTCACAATACAAAATCAATATGACCCAGCATTTTCATTCCTAGTAATATATCCAAAAGAAATGGAAACATATGCCCACACAAAAACTTGTACATAAATGTTCATGACAGCATTGTTCATTATAAACAAAAAATGGAAACAACCCAATGTCTACCTAATGAAGAATGGATAAAAAGTGGTATATCCATGCCATGGAATATTATATAGCAATAAAAATAAAGTGCTGATACATGCTACAAGGATGAATCTTGAAAACATTATACTAAGTAAAAATACTATTCACATAGGACAATATATTGTATGATTCCACTTATATGAGATGTCCAGAATAGGATAATCTGAATTATCCTGACTTAAAGGCACTAAATTGGTATTAAACACTGAATGAGCCAGCCGTTCTATAAATGTTATCTCCTTTTATCTTTACAGTTATCAATGTTAGGTGACATCTCTGGTTTTTTGGCAAAATACCTAATGACTCTTCATTTATAAAGACCACTATTTTGGTTTTATTTCTCCCACTGACCATCTGGGGTACCTATCTAGCTCTGGACCTCTGAGTTTCTTCCTATTATTTCCCAGTACTTTATCCAAATATAATATAACAATTACCCAATCTATAGTTATGTTAGAGGCTGTTAATTAGATACTGGGACATGCAGATTGCCCTGTAAATGCCGTGATGAATGACTTCATATTCAAACTTTGCCCTGAATGACCTAAAAGACCCTCTTCCATTTCATATTTGTAAAAGTCGTTGTAAGCTCCCTAGAAACAATTTCATCAAGATTTGTACCTCCTAAAGCTAATATAGTAGGAAAAAGGTTAGGCAGTAGAGACAGCTCCCTTCTTCTTTCCCCTGGTCACTGTTCACAAATTATACCAACTATAAAATTAAGGCAAAGACTCAAACAAGATTGGAAAACTTTCCCCTAAGAATAAATGGATATATTGTTCATTTTCCAATAGCTTAGAGGAAAAAAGTAAACAAGAAATAAATTTAGTGGATTATCTCCTAACTTGGTGTGTGATCAAAAATATGATAGATTTAATTATGACAGTCTTCATATGATATACATTGTTATGTCATAACTTTGGAACATTTACAAAACCCAATTTCATTGCTTTATTAAATTTTTTTATTTTTAATTGTTGAGGGCATGTAATAGTTGTATACCTTTATAGGGTACATGTGATGTTTTGATATAGGCATACATGTGAATTAATCAAATCAGGGTAATTGGAGTATCCATCACCTCAAGAATTTAACAGTTGTGTTAGAAACATTCCAATTCTACCCTTTTATTTTAAAGTACCCCAGACTTGGTTATAGTCACTTTGTCTTTACTGTATTCTAGATTGTTAAGTTATGAAGGCTTGAACTATGAATATATTCGTATCAAGCTATTCATTTCTAATAATTCTTATTGTTATATGTATACATATTTCATAATATGAGTTTATACTTCATGAAGCATGCTGTATCATTCATATATTTTATCTTAGGCATTGCTATGTTAATATTGCCAACATTGCTGTTTTTACAGGTTTATGGAAGTATAATAGACAAATAAAAATTGTATATGTTTAAAGTGTACAAAGTGATATTTTGATATATGTATATATTGTGAAATGATTACCACAATCAAGTAGCATATCTATCACATCACATACTTACCATTTTTTTGTGTGTCATGAGAAAATTTAAGATCTACTCTCTTAGCAAATTTAAAATATACAATAGATTATTATTACATATAGTCACCATGCTATGCATTAAATCTCTAGAATTTACTCATTTTGCATAAGTCAACCTTTTTAGCATTTGATCAATGTTTCCCCTGTGTCCCCCCTCCCAATCCCCGAGCAAACACCATTCTACTCTCCAGTTCTATAACTTTGACTTTTATATATTACACGTAAAAGTGAGATCATGTAGTATTTGTCTTCCCGTGCTTGGATCATATCATTTAATATCCTCCAGTTTCATCCATGTTGTCACAAATGACAGATTCCCATTGTTTTTAAGGCTGAATAATATTCAATATATAATATATTCAGTGTAAAGACTTATAGGTATAAATAGATATATTACATTTTTAATCCATTCACCCATCACTGGACATTTAGGTTGATTCCATAGCTTCGTTATTGTGAATAGTGCAGCAGTGAACACCTGTTTATTTTTATTTGCACTGATCTCCTTGCATACACCTTTATTTTTAATCTTTATCACTTGGTTTAAATATTTCCTGTAAAAAGTATATAACTGGAGTTTATTTTTTTAATTTCAAAATATTAAGGGGGTACAAATGTTTTTGGTTACATGGATGACATGTGTAACACTTGATTCATGACTATAAGTGTGTCCATCACCCAAATAATGTTCATTGTACTGTTCGGTAGGTTTCCACCCACACCCTTTTCCCCTCTTCCCCCTGACTAATTTCCAGTGAGTTTTACTTCCCTCTGTGCACATGTGTGTTCATCAGTTAGTTCCAATTTAATAGTGAGTATGAGTGGTGTTTGTTTTTTTTTTTTTAATTTTACATTCCTTAAGAGAGTTTTCTTTTTGTATTTCAGAAAATTACAGGAGTACAAATGTTTTGGTTACATAAATTGCTTTTGTACCATTTGAGTCAAAGTTATAAGAGTGCCCATCCCCTAGATAGTGTGCATAATACCAGTTAGGTGTGAATTTACCTATTCCCTCCTCACCCCTCCCACTTGCTTGATTTCCAACAAATGTTATTACCATATGTGCACATAAGTGTGGATCGATTAGTTCCAATTTAATGGTGAGTACATATGGTGTTTGTTTTTCCATTCTTCTGATACGTTGCTTACAAGAATGTTCTCCAGTTCCATCCAGGTTAATACAGAAGGTATTAGTTCACCATATTTTTATGGCTGAGTAGTACTCCATGATATACATATATCACATTTTATTAATCCACTCATGTATTGATGGGCACTTTGGTTGTTTCCAAATCTTTGCAATTGTGAATTCTGCTGCTATGAACATTTGAGTGCAGGTGTCTTTTTTATATAATGTCTTTCCATTTCTTATATAGCTCACTTAGAATAATGGTCTCCAGTTTCATCTATATTGGTGCAAAAGGCATAAATTCATCTTTTTATGGCTGAGTCGTATTCTATGGTATACATATACCACATTTTGCTAATCTACTCATAAATTGATGGGCACTTGAGTTGATTCCATATCTTTGCAATTGTCAATTGTGCTGCAATAAACATTCAAGTGCAGGTGTCCTTTTGATAAAATCACTTCTTTTACTTTGGGTAAATAAACAGTACTGGGATATCTGGATCAAATGGTAGGTCTTTGGAATTAGCTATATATACCTTAAAATATGCCTTGTTACCCTACAGAGGGATAATGAGAAAAACAAGGGTAGTTAGCAAATACAGTCTAAATGTGAGACCAGGAGGGTCCCATTTATCATTTTTCCTGCAGTGAAAGAGTGGCCACAGCAGAGGAAGAAACTAAGAATCCAATAGGATTGCTGACCGTCAAAGAAGAATCAACTCTCAGCCAAGGAAGGTCTGCTATGTTAAGATTAGGGCCCTGGTGGGAAAACCTAGAAACCTGACATATAGGATAGGCATATTTGGGTGGATACTCCTGAAAACTGTGGCTCTGCAAACTTCCCTGTGCCCTCAGAGCCTTCAAAGCTAGTACAACCACCCTTTATGGAACTAGTCCCCACCCACACACTCACTTTGTGGGAAGATATGTTCTCTCACATAAAGTGACAGTCTCTCCATCAGAAACTGCCCATAAGCATATAATTAGGATTAACCCATTTTAACATGTCTGGGAATATCTGGGACATGGGGAAAAAAAGATTGCAACTATATGTAGTTGTAAGAATTGGTCAGGATGTGCTGTCCAAGGAAATTCCTGTAGCACTAGATTTTGATAGTTATTGATCAAGAAGACTGGAAAAAAATATTGGATAAGCAATAATTGACTGACTTGGGTGCACAGGATTTAGCAGTCTTCCCACTCTCCCAGAAGACAGGGAAAATGCTCTGCTAATTGGGCACTTGGAAGCTTAGAGCAGATGATGACCCATGCTGAGCAAAGTTGACATTTCTGAGTTACCATGGTAGATTATGGAGTGCTTCATTATATCCTGGCAAGAATACCTCGTAAAATGACTATACTACTACAAACTTAGCCAAGTAGAAACCATAATTGTGGCTACTGTGCTGAAGATAATATCTTTGCTAGAGAGGATTAATTGGTAAATTATATGCACCCTTTGATTATGTGAATGTGACTCTTTTTTCTAACTCATGCAAGTATATCAAAAACAGCCCCAGGCAAAACGTTATTCACGTAGAATGGACAACAAAATACATTTAAAAACTATAGTAACTCTCCCTCACTGTCATAATATAATCAGAAGAGTAATGAGCCATATAGACACGTGAAGAACTCAACATTGATCCATTATATCAATGCCAACAAGCTTATGAGGCAGGATCTGTAAGAGGTAGCACACTGGAGGTCTTGGTAAGAACCACGTTCTCTAGAAAGCAAGGAGGAATGCTTCCAAGATTTAACAATTTGTTATTTTAATAACGTATCTCAGGATAAAGTGGTCAGGGATGTGCCTGCATATCTCCAAAGTAAAACATAAATCGCTGCCTTTTGCATGCCCTGTTACAAAGAAGGAAGAACAATGCCTGACCAACTTCTTTAGATTCTAGGAGACAGCATATATTTCACCAGAGATACTTGCCTGGCCTATAAACTGATGGCAAAAAGGCTGCCAGTTTTAAGTGGGACATAAAGTAGAAATGTGCTTTTTTGCAGGTCAAAATAAACGTGAAAGAGGCACTCCTATGGGCTGTAAGGTGAAAGCAACAGGTAATTTACAAAGGAAAACCCATCAGACTAATTGCAGACTTCTCAACTAAGACCTTACAAGCCAAAGGGATTGAGGCTCCATTCTCAGTCTTCTCAGACAGAATAATTTCCAATGAGCTAGCACTGCTTATATTATCCTGGATTGAGCTTGAGCCTATTATTCAAAGTGAGGTGACACAAGACCAGAAGAATGGGCCCTACATGTACTTGCCATCAAATTGGTACTGACTGATTAACACTATGGTGCTCAAATGGTGGTGGTGTTCACCAGGGATTGGGGGTTGGGGGAGTAGACCCACATCTGAGGGTTACGGTGAGTATTGTGGAGGGAAGGGGCATACTCTAACCCTTGCTAGTGAGAGGCAAAGATGTAAAATGTAACCAAAATGTTTGTACTCTAATATTTTCCAAAATAAAAAAAAGCCCACCATATCTGCAAAGTGCAATAACATAAAGCACAATAAAATGAGGTATGCCTGCACATAAATCAATAAATGCAGTATATTAACAAAATGAAGGATAAAAATCAAATTACCATCTCAATAGATGCAGAATAAGCATTTGACAGATTCAACATCCTTTCATGATAAAAAAAACTCTCAACAAAACAAAACACCTGATTAAAAAATGAACAAAGGACCTGAATAGACATTTTTCCAAAGAAGACGTACAAATGACTGACAGGTATGTGAAAAAGAAATGCTCCCACCCAAGTACTAACCAATAGCTGTACAACTTGGTAAATATACTAATAACCATTTAATTGTACACTTAAAATGGAGTATAGGCATGATATATAAATTATACTTCAATACAGACAAAAAGAAATGCTCAGCATCACTAACCATCAGGGAAATGCACATCAAAACCACAATGAGATCCCACCTCACACGTTAAGATGACTATTATAATAAAAAAAGATAAGTGTTGGCAAGTATGTGGAAAAAGGCAAATCCTTGTACACCGCTGGTAGGAAGGTAAATTGGGCAGCTACTATGGAAACAGGATGAAGCGTCCTCAAAAATTAAAAATAGAACTACCATATGATCTATTAGTTCCACTTCTGAGTATTTATCCAGATGAATTGAGATCAGGATCTTGAAGATATATGTTTAGTCTCATGTTCATTGTAGCATTATTGACAATAGCCAAAATTTGGAAACAACCTAAGTATCATCAATAGATGAACAGATCAAGAAAATGTGTGTATTAGTTAAGGTTCTCTAAAGAAATGAAACCAATAGGATTCACACACATATATAAGAGGGTATTTATTATGGGAAATGCCCCACACAATTACAGGGGCTAAGAAATCCCTTGCTATGCTATCTGTAAGCAGGAAAACTTTTTGCTATTGCAGGCTGATTGGTGTTTGAGGAAATACTGCCTTCCAAACCATGTTTGAAAGTCAATTCCTTAAGTGTTATAACATTCTGGCAGCACTGTAGATGTCAGTCTCCAATATGAACATTGAAACATATGAAGTGTATGCCTCCATAGTCAGAGGTCCAAATAAGGCAGTGAGTTCACTGAAAATTCAACTTCTTAAAAATCTGGACCCCTTGAAATTGACCCTCAATGCCAGATGAGAGGGAGTAGGGACAAATCTCAGACTGGTCCCTGACTTATGACAATACTAATAGCAAACTCATTGCTTCTTGATTTTTCTAACCTGATTGAGCGGGAAAAGTTGTTTTAAGGCAGATGAACCATGTTTTAATGTCAATGCTGGCTCAGAGAGGGAGAAATACTGTTAGCCAAGACTACTGGTGTAAGGCCAATAGTCCAGTTTGGCCCTCCCTATTCTTTTGACCCACTATTCCAAAGGCTACACACATAAACAACCCATGTGTAAAGAAATAAACCCTGTGGCCACCAAAAGAGGCCCACTGCCCATATACAATAGATCCCATAAGTGCTGCCTACAAAGTGTGTTTGGAAACTACAAGACCTAGGAATTTATATCTCAAGAGTCGACTAGGGCCCAATTTTGCAAGAATCCAGAGATGTTTCTGGATTGCAAGTTGCAAGTTCTAAAGTGAGATAAACTTACCCCATAATAGTCCTCTTTCCCGATGCTATGGGACAATAGGATGCTTGGTTCCTAGCCTTTGCACTGGTTCTTTGTTGAAGTTATAAGTGTAGACAGGTGGATTTTTTTCAGTCCTATAGCTATTGCTTAGACATACCAACTCATCTCAAGGGCCTGGTAAATCCCTGCTGGAACTGAATATATTTAATAAAAGCTGCTGCTTTCTATGCCTAGCTGCAAGCCCTGTGCCAGAGCTACAGGAATCCATCACAGAACATCATGGAGGCAAGAATATGGACAGGATTTGTAGACCAACAGAAGATCTTTGCCTGATCCTTAACTACCCACATCTTACATACGTGACAAGTAAATGGTCATAGAGAAGACATATCTGGATGAAATATAAACATGGTGGACAGAACAGATGTTCTGGAAGATACTATAACAAGGGAACAGAAATAATAAGCAAGAAGACATACCTCAATCTTTGACAATATAAAAATTTAGAGCCTGGGAGTAAGACTTCCTCCTTTTCTCTTTCTCTAACACACTGAAAAGAATTCTGTGAATACTTCAGAAGAGGAGGGAAGGGGGAAGTTTATGGAAAAGTTAATTATTTCTTTATAGGGATGAACTGAGCCTTTTCCCCAAGAGGAAAGAATTGCAGACTAGAGAATGAGGGGTTCAAGGGAAAGCCCTGGTTGTAAATAGAAGGAGGAAGTATGAAAAGGAGCCAGAGAGATGGCCAGTCTGGTCTGGCGGAGCAGATTTCAGTGTTCCTGCAGACCAGGACTTCCCGTTCAAGGTCGTTCAAGAGAAGAGTCACTATAAAGAATAAAATTCATTACTTTTAGTTCTAGAATTGTGCCTCTTTCATGTGTCACTCCCTTAAAATTTGAGCTATTTTAGTTTCCAATTCAATATGGGTTCCCAATATTTGTCTGTTCACTTGCAATCTGAGAGAGCTTATCGAGAATGGCCTTTACTGTTCATTCTACTCTTTATTGCTTCTAACATTTTTTTTTAATTTAAAGTTTTATTTCCTTCTCTCCTAAATGTAGCCATTTTATATACCACCTTTCTTCTCTTTTCTTACTGTTCCATAAAGTTCATGCTTTCTCAAAAGTGTACTCTTGAATGAGAATCATAGAAAATAGATGTTTCAAATGTTTAAAATGGCACAGGGTATATGCCATCTATGTTCTAGACTGGAAAGACATTACAAAGTCCCTGACTTAATGGCTTTTAGTGTCTATTAAGAAAAATGAAGAACAATTACTTATTACAGAAATCAGAAATATAAGTGATATTAAAAGGTATACAGAATGCTATGGGAGCACATAGAGGAAATTTAACCTAGCCTGGGGAGTCATTCCTCACCTTGCCAGGAAGGTCTTCATTAAGCTGAGACTTCTTGAGTGAGTGAATGAGTTAAGAGTGTTTCATTGTCAAATAGTACATTCTTCTAGGGAAATGCCTCTTTCTCCATGCCCTTATCTTCACTGACTTTTGCCTGCTAAACCCTGAATCAAGGAGAAGTGATAAACCATTTTGCTTACTACAGCTCTTATAAAAAAGAGTTTAAGTTAATGGTTAAAGGAGGCATATGACAAGAACCTTGGAAAAGTCTAATTTTGCATAATAAATAGGTGATCTGGATCTTCCCGGATGAAATAGGACTAAGCCCTGACATGTCTCCAGGATTTTAAATCTTTCTGACATTCTTCTGAGCTATTAGACTAGTTGACATTTCCATTAGCACTTCAGCCTGAAGGAAGAGAGTGTATAATCTGCCTTTGACTGCATGGCTTCCACTATTTGAAGATGCAGTGTGAAGGGTCACTGGCTTTCCTAATCCAATTTTGTTAAACCCTTAGGTGACACCCACAGTTTGCCTCCTTCCAAGTGTCCATCCATGTCAGGAAAAGGTATCCCTGGTTTGGACTTAAATGACTGAGCTCCCTTTTCCCTAAGTAGCCATTGCTACTAGTCCACAACAGCAAGGCAGTGGCCACTCTTGACTTCCATCTCATCCCACTGATTACATGCTATCAACAACTTCAAGGAATGCACTAGACATTGTGGTATCCTCCTTTATCTTCTAATGTTAATACAGATTTTTCCTTGTTTTCATCTCTGGTCACTTAAGTGGGGTTTAGTTAGGGGTGGGGAAAGAGTTTCAGTCCTGAGTTAAAGTCATCTTCCCCAGGAGCCTTGGAGGGCTAGTTTGGGATGAATGTACAAGTCAGATTCAGTTTGCCATGTTCCTTTTCTTCTGTTTTGTACATGTCTGTTGGGACCTTTTGCAGAGCTTTGAGAAAATTCAATCATTCATCTATACAAAAGTACAAAAGATCAGTTCTCCTCTTTACCACCCACAATGGGGAAGTTAGAGGAGTAGAGGATGCACTTAACCCCATCTAGACTCACAGCCCCCACTCTGTGGGCATGCTCTCAAATATTACTATCCTGCCCTCGCTCTCCAAGCATACAGCCGGCTAGTGCAATCAATCTCCGGAAAAATGATTGACCTATTTTTCTCTGCCAGTCAGACCTCCTCTAAGCAGGCAGATCCTTGGCACACAAGTTCTCTAAAAAAGAATTCACATACTCCCAAGAATGGAAAAACAAGTACCACATATACTCACCATCTAATTGATACTAATGGATCAACACTTACACGCATATATGGAAGTAACATCCATTGGGTGTCGGACAGGTGGGAGCAGGGAAAAGGGGATGGGTATATTAATACCTAATTGGCGTGGGGCTCAGTGTCTGGTGGATGGGCAAGCTTATAGCTGTGACTCAGACAGTGCAAAGGCAATATATGTAACCTAAATGTTTGTAGCCCTGTAATATTCTAAAATTAAAAACAAATTTAAAAAGGGGAAAAAATCATATACTTTACAATGTCTAGGTTAATTATAAAATAGGGATAATTCTTCCTTAAGAATTGTCAAAAGGCAGGAAGGAGACAAGGATGCTACCATTGTGTGACCAGACACATAGTGAGCACTAATGCCTGTTTGGATCTTGCAGGCTTTGGTCTATTATTCGGTCACACTGCATTCCAGGTTCAAATTCAGGTTGCACCTCCCTTTTCTCTTCCTTTGTCCTGCTTCATAGGATAAGAAGCTTCATTTTTGCAAGACAAGTTAATAACTTAAGCAAAAGGGAACTATCACAGTATTCATTATATTGCTTTCTTTTCCTGCTTTCAGGGAATTCAACCTGCAACAGACTCTGAGATGGAAATTAGCTGGCAGGAGGTTTATTAGAAAGTGCTCTTGGGATCCTGAATTGTGGAAGGGAAGGGAAGTAAGTAGGACTGAGCAGAGGAAGAAGTCAAGATACCATGCCATCTGGGTGGAATATCTCAGCCAACCCTGTGGGAAGATCTAAAGATAAAATTGTTCTTCAGAGCTGAGAGAAGAGGACAGGGCCTTTTTGTACTCCTGGGACAGTCACTTACTAGATGCAATCTATCCAGGAAAGAGGCATGACTGAACAAGGCTGTTCTCTGCCTCTCAGGAATTTCTCAAGAAGGCTGATGGTAGAGGGCTCTATGCCCACAGCACTCTCAGCAACTTGAGGAATCAGTCCTTCCTTACTAAAGGAGGATCCAGGCAACATAGCACAGCATCCACCACACTGCTCAATGTATGTCTGTAGAGAACTTTATTTTCAAGTTTCCAAAAATTTGAACCTGTAGTCTGAGACAAGTGGCTCAAGTCCATATACAAGATGAAATTTATATGAATCTTATTAACCAAAAAGAAATAATCTCTTAATCCTGATTGGGGCTATAATCTTTTTATATGTATACTTTAAACAAGCAAAAAATATTACCCATGCATATGTATTGAAAATGGAAAATAAGTGATTCTTTAAAACCGTTGTCTTTCGAGGAACTCACTGGTTTCTAAGTATGATTTCTTTAAGTCTACACATTAGTAAAGGAGAGCTGCTTCCCTATGTCATGGTAATGAAGTTAGACATCTCTTTTCTAACCAGTATAGAGTAGTGGAGGCAAAAGATCAACAGGCACATGCTTAACTATTAGCAGTGTTATATTGTAAAATATGTAGTAGAGGCCACTTTTACTTAGTTTTAGAATAAATAGAAATCACTATAGATGATTTGAGGAAAGATTTCAGAGGTGGGACCCTTGAACAGGCTGTGAGTGATGTATATAACCCACATAGAGGCAGGTAGGGTAACACTACAAGCAAAGACAAAGCTGAAAATGCTCAGAGTATTCTATGAAATAAGTACAGCGCCTGGTTGTAACTACTTATAGAGTAAAACAGAAAGAGACTGGGACCAGATGGTCATCTCCTCTATCTCCAAAATAAGGTAACAAAGGTCTAAGAAGGAGACATAATTGTTAAAAAGTAGTGTCTTTTAAAAGCTCATACAACCTAGTGTGGAATAAGTTAGATGTGGGTGTGAGACAGATTAATAAGTATATAATGTCTAGGCATGAGACAATGGCCTCATTAATATCAGTGAGAATAGAAAGGGGAGATATAAAATGACCTATGAGGCAATTTCAAGCCTCTTTTTACCTGTTTAGTCTGTTAGAATCCGAACTAAAAGAATCTATGAATTATATTCTTTAATATGATATAGCCTATGGTGCCAGCACCATTGATATGATGAATCTTTTCTAATGCTGTTAGCTCATTTGAGCCTCTTGGCCTATTTCTTTAGAGCTGTAGCTTCAGAGTCTATAGTAGAAAATCACGTAGGTTATATAGAATCTTTCACCGTTACCCCCAGCATCCCTTGCCACGGAACTAGCAGAAAAGAAAGACCTGGACATATACTTCTTGCATTTCTATACTTCCTTATGGTATGAAAAGCTATTTTCTGAAAGTAAAGGGGTCAGCTGTGTTATAACATAAGACAAATTTATTAAACATTATCAGTACACATGAATTGATCGAACCATCAGATAGTTTAGTCCATGAATACTCATAGTGATGACATTCCAAAGGGTCCTGAGACTGAACAGAGCCTTACGTCACCTCTGAACAAATCATTGATCTCTGGAAATTCCGAAAATGTGTTAGAACATCATTTTCCTGCAAATCCCAGTGAGTTAAGGATGTCACTTGAAAAGCCAAGCAAAAGTATAAGAAGGAGTTTTAAAATTATTACAGACTGGTAGGATCAATTTCCTTGTGTATTCAATTCCTGGCTTAGCTCTACTCATGCGATATAAAAGAAAAGGCACTATCCTCCAAGGCAGAGCACTATTTTTCCATTCTCCCACTGTTCTCCTTTGTTATGTCCTTTAAAAAGCTGCCCAAACTTTCTTGGTCTTCACTATCTCATCTGTAAGAATGAGGACAATATATTTCATAATTTGAACAAGTCAAGTTTATAAATGATTTTTCATTAGACCAGGCATAATTTGAAGTAGCAGATTACATGATAAGATCACCAAATAGGCATGTGTCTTAGATTCCATGTGCCTGAAGGCAGAATCTAAGACGAGAGAAAATAGTAACTTTATGGTGGAGAAATCTGACAAACACAATTTCAGCCAAGTAATCAAGGTCAACATCAGCAGTGATAAGTAATGCTGATGGTATATGCCTTTAGATGATGTTATGAAAATGGCACTTTACCTCTGTAATCTTCCTCCCAAAAACTCTTAACCTCAGTCTAATCAAGAGTTGAACATCAGACAAATCTCAGTTGAAGGACGTTCTACAAAATATCTGACCAGTACCCCTCAAAATGGTCAAATTCATAAAAAACAAGGACATTCTGAAAAACCGTCATAGCCAAGAGAAGCCTAAGGATGCATAGCAACAAAATATATTGTGGTATCCTTGATGGGACTTCAGGGGCTGTGGGAGAACATTAGGTAAAACCATGAAAATCTAAAGTATGGATTTTAATTGAAATAATATATCAATATTGGTTCATTAATTGTAACATATGTATCATACTAATAGAAGATATTAATGACAAGGGAAACTGGTTACAAGACATATGAGAACACTGTACAATATCACTCCAATTCTACTGTAAATCTAAAAATTTTTAAATAATTTATTTAAAAATGAACTAAAGGAGTTTCTTGCATTAAAACTCAAACTCTTGGTTTAGAACTCTGTTAAATACCTTAG
>CAUYRT010001029.1:0-10229 GCA_963574885.1 Lepilemur ruficaudatus
CACCCATGAATACTTGCAGACAACTGCAAAACAATTTCATTTCTCTTATCCTAGGCTCAACCACAACTACACCCCTTGTCAGCAGGAAGAAGGCAGATTTATCATCTGCCCTTTTCCATTTCATTAGCCCACACCTTAGGAACAAAGTAGAATGAAGAAAAGTGGGGGACTGAAACCACCCATTATAAAATTAGTAAAGGTCCACAAGGGGGGAACTGTGGTAGGGGCCTGAACTCTGCAAAGGTATAGGCATAGTTTTATATAGATATAGATAGATAGATATCGATATAGATGATATAGATACACACACACATATATATATATATCTCCATGTATATATCTAGCCATTGTCCTCTGGTTTGCTTTTCTATAATTGCTACTCAGGACTCACATAGCTAAGGATCATGAAGATTCTTAACTTTCTTAATTACTCCTGTAGATAACATCACTCTTGTGAAACCTAAGGCTAGTTTTTGAGATAGGCCCTGCATTTCAGTGGACTCGCTGACCCACCCAGACCAGTGGCCCATACTAAGGCACTGACTCAACTGGTCTGTGACCTTCACCCAGAAACTGACTCAGCACAAGAAGACAATTTCTACACCTCTATGGTTCCACCCCAAACACAGCCAATCAGCAGACCCAGTTGCCTAGCCCTTTGGCAGCCAAACTCTTTAAAAATGCTTTCTCCCAAATTCTCAGGGAGACAGATTTGAGAATTTCCTCCCATCTCCTTGCATGGCACCTGCAGTATTAAAATTTCTCTTCTGTAACACCTGCTATCTCAGTGTATTGGCTTCCTCTTCATCAGTGGGCAACGAACCTGGTAAGGCTGTAACAATCATATGTTGTCTCTCATGTTATAGAGGGCAATAATATTTTTAAATATCCCTTCAGTCACTTTCTCATCATTATTATTAGATGATATTAATTTTATTTGGACCTTATAACATCTCACAGAGTATTACAAGTGCAAATAACAGGGATGAAGAGGAAATGAATGTTATGTGGATTTGTAATGCCACAGCAGTTAGTCATTTGTTTATCTGGTCACCTTTTCTCTGTCCAAGAGAAGCTAAGGCCTTAAGCTTCAGAGAAAAATTGGACTCTCATCCATTTTACATACAAGAGAGATCAAATGCACACACACACATACACACACACAGACATGCATAAATTATTTTAATCAAATATAAAGCATTCAACATATAAAACTAAACTGTAGGCAGAAGAGGTGAGTTACTCCAATCTAGTAATGAATGCCATATCTTTCTTTTCAAAGTGATAAATGTAACAAAGGACCACACTTTGAATAGTTTTTATCCAAATAAAAATATGCTTGTGGGTTTTTTATATGATCTTAGCACAAAGCAGCTCAATAAAGCACTCAATTTTTCCCAGGGATGGAATGTGATTTTATACAAATTCTTCTTTGCTAGTGGTTTAGCTCTCATGTGATTCATTATTATGATGCAGAAATTAAACCAACATATTTGTATTTTTTATTAAAAAAAGAGAAAGTCCAGTTTGGGTCACTGCCAAGTTATCATTTTTAAAGAGAAACCTGAGTATATATTGTTCTCTTTCAGTGTTCCTCTTCATCAATCTTCTTACTTATAGAAAATCAGGGGAGATGTGGCTTTTCTCAATTGAGACTTGTTTCTATATGTCTAAATATTGAACTATTCAGGGTCATGATAAACTCCACAAAAAGACCTGAAGGTCTTGGACGCATGTAAGACTTTTATGTGTAGGGTTTTTAAGTATAAGTTTATTTAATTTAAAGCCCTGTTTCTGTGTCTCTCTCATAAAAGGTTAGGAGAAGTTTCTGTATTTTTATAATAACTTTTTAATTCATTAAGTCCTTTAATTGTTTTTCCTATGAAGCCCATGATCAACTTAATCATCAATGAAAAATGGTTCACTGAATACAGATTATGACCTCCATTCAACACAAAGTAAGTTAAGAACCGCATGCCCATATCAAAATTAGCATGGAACCTTCATACATGTATGTGGTTTTATTCCTCACATCACATCACTTTCACATCCCTTCCTCTTCTTACTCCCACTTTCACCTTTAATGCCCCTTGTGATTACATTGGACCCACCCAGATAATGCAGGATAATCTCCCTATTTTAATATCAACTGATTATCAACCTTAATCCCATCTGCAACCTTAATTCCCCCTTGCCATGTAACATAACATATTCAGATGTTCCAGGGATTAGGACATAGACATCTTCAGGGACCGTTATTCTGTTTACCACACCTGCCAATAACCATGTGGGTAAACTTGGAAGTGGATCCTTCCACAGTGGAGACTTCAGATGAGCTCCCAGCCCTGGCTGACAACTTGCAGCTTTGTGAGAGACTCTGCAGCAAAGGACCCAGCTAAGCCATACCGAGATTCCTGACCCCCAGGAACTATGAGATAATAAATGTGCATTTCAACTACTAAATTCTGGGTAATTTATTACACAGCAATAGATAACTAAAACAGTTTTTAAAATTAAATTGTTTTCATTTGCACATTTTCCATAGGTTTTATTTTTGTATCAGTTTAATTAAAAATAAATATAGTCTATTGATTTAAAGTTATGGATATTACAGCTTACATTTAAGTTATCCAAACCAATAGCTGAAATGATCAATTATGATAGTGTTTATAATGAAAAGCTTCATTGTGCTACACTCATACAGTAATCCTATCACATCAACAATAAAATTCACTCTTAGCTACAGACTGATTCTCAAAATATGATTACAGTACAGGAAGATGATCAGTCAGAAAAAAGGCATGGTAGCCCAGCTACACCACAATGCTTATAATTATAAAGAAATTGTAGTGCATTAAATTGAAATTTTAGCTTCTGGAATCAAATTAATGTGTTGCTAGTTGCATTTTCTCTTCCTCAGAAATTAAGGATAGTTTATCTTCTTTATAAAACAAGGAGCACCAAGAGATGAAATTTCCATAAAAATTGAAAAATTGATCTATCTTTTCATGCTTTTGCTATAAATTATGGGTGATATGTATATCAATTGATCTGTAACTGACTCACTTATTTGGTTAAACCATGGAGATAATGAATGAAGATAGAACAGAACCCAACACTTTGTTTCTTTAGCACTATGTTCCCATCAGTCAAATGAACACTGTTTTGTAAAAGTCACTATGAATATTAACAGAAGCTTGGTTTGTCATTCACTAGTGAGAAAGTTTAAATTTGTCTATTTGAATATATATAATATATTTTTTATTTGGAAACTATTTAGAGACACTGCTTGTTTAACGCTAATCAGTCAGGTTTTACTGTTAATTCTGGGTAAAGAAAAATAATCACATGAATTGTTTTATAAACTGAAACTTGTACTGTTCTGGACATATTTTCATATATTAATTAATTTAACACAATACCCCTATTCAGTAGGTATTATTATTCCCATTTTATAGATGAGGAAAACTGAGTCACAGAAAGGATAAACAACTTGCATAATATCACACAGCTAGCAATTACCAGTGCTAGGATTCAAATTCTTTTTACCCCCTATACTAGACAAGAGTTACAAGAGCTTTGATTGTCTTAATTGTTCTAAAATGCAGATGTCTAAGTGGAAAAACTATGATTAGCAGTGTTTTGGGTTGAATTGTGTCCCCCCAAAATTCACATGTTGAAGTTAGACTCCAGTATCTCTGAATATGTCCTTATTTGGAAATAGTTTCATTGCTGATGCAATTAGTTAAGATGAAGTCATTAGGGTAGACTCTAATCCAATATGACTGTTGGCCTTATAAAAAGGGGAAATTTGGACAGAGACAGATGCACAAATAGGGGGAAAACTATGTCAAGAGACATAGGGACAAGACAGCCATATATAATATAAGCCCAGGAGAAAGGCCTAGATCAGATCCTTCCCTCAAAGCCCTCAGAAAGAATCAACCGTGCTAACACTGTAATTTTGGACTTCTAGCCTCCAGAACTGTGCAACTAAATTTTTGTTGTTTAGGCCATCCATTTTGTGGTGCTTTGTTATGGCAGCCCTAGCAAACTAATACTAGAAGTATCACTTTCTTCCAGAGGCATTCAAAATATGGAAATTCCTCTAAGACCCTCTCTGGCTTTCAAATGCTGGGCCTAAGCTGTTTTCTAGTGAATTTTAAGTTCCATTTCAGTCGGTTGTTTTGTGCATTACTTTATTGAAGCAAATGAAACAGTGGTTTAAGTAAGCAAATGATTATATAGTCAGCAGGTCAACTTGGTCAAACCCCATAGATGTTCTTGTTTCTTTACAAACAAATAGATCCAAAGCTGGGTATTAGTGCTTCCAGTGAAAAATGTAACCCTAGGAGACGCCAAATATAGTCATAGTCTGCAAAATTATTTACCTGTTTTCCTCTTTTGTTAATTCATTACCTGAAAAATTTTACAAAGCTATGCCAATTACATCAGAAGTTTACCTTCTTGATCCCAATGATCTAAACTCCATTCCACCTAAACTACCCATTCCTAATACTTGCCTCTTCTTTTATTAAGAAAAGCCAATTCACCAAGGACACTAACCCTCAACTTTGCACCTTTACTACCCCAAAACTATCTAAGCCAAGTGCATCCTTACATTCTTCTCTCCAGTCTCAAAAAAGAAAGAGAGAGAGAAAGAGAGAGAGAGAGAGAGAGAGAGAGAGAGAGAGAGAGAGAGAGAGAGAGAATACCACCTTCTGTTCTTTCCTCTGTTCTTTTCTCATAACCTCTCATCTCCTTGGTCCCATCTTTGTCCTTCATTTTCCACCTCTCCCTCTTTAATGAATCATACCCTTTTGCTTAAATGTTCAAATATTTTCCATCCTAAAAAAGAACTCCCTTTACACCACATTTTCTTCAATCTATATTTGAACTTCACCTTCTCTTTTCAACCAAATTTTTGAAAAAGTAGTCATATTTAATGTATCTAATTTCATATTTCCCATTAACTGAATAAATGCATTGAATTCTGGTTCCTATACCTGTACTCAAGTGAAACTTTTCTAAGGTCAAAAATGTCTTATTACTTAGGAGAGATATTTATTCCAGTATTTTCCTGGACCTTTGCTGAATTTGATACTATCACTACTTCCTTTTTGAAATTCTCTAGTCTGTCGACAAGTGTAAAGAGAAGTAGGTATTCTCATACTCTGCTGGTAGAAATGAAAATTAAATACTGAAAACAACCCAAATGCCTATTAATAGTGGCTTAGTTAAATAAATATGCTACATTCATTTTATATAAAGGTAAGCAACTATTGGAAACTGTGTTTTTGAATAATATTTAAGGATATAGCATATGATTGCAATATGTTAATTAAAATAAGACCAAACATATAAAGTTCCAGTCATACAAGATTAAAAAGTTCTAGAGACCTGTTGTACACTGTGTTCATAGTTGCCTATATTGCACTGTATGTTTAAATTTTGTTAGGAAGATAAGATCTCATGGGGTATGTGTTTTGTACTACAATGAAAAAAATAAGACTAAAAAATGTTATGTACAATTCCATGTAAAGGATGTTTTAAAAATCCATCATAACTATATCTGTGTGTGTACATATATGGAATTAAATATATAAAAATATAAACAGTAGAAGTTCTGGTGGTGAGATTATGGTTGAATCCTTTTTTTTTTCTTTTTTTATGTTTTCTAGTTGTTCTCAAGTGAAATTAAGCTACATTTATAATCAAAGATGTACTCAGAAAATTGATTTCATATAAGAATGTGTTTCAAATCTCTTTGATTCTATCTTACACTTCTGAAATCAGAGAGGTCTGGCTCCATCAGAAGACAAAGCTTCAACCCCTGTGCAGGATCTGATGTCTCCTTCATTTGAGGCATAGGTTTATTAATTTTTTTAAACTGTTTTCACCATTCTAGTCCCGTGGTCTTTACCAGACACAATTCTGTCACCCATAAGGGATCTCGAGCCATGATGAGCCCTTTGTTTTTGTCCCTTCTGCCATGGAGGCTGCTGCCTCTTATTGCCTACCAGAGCTCTTTTCACACCCCACAGCTGCTGACATACTAGCTGCAGGTGTCCCATAGGACAGTGCTCTTATTCAAGCTGCTTCCTTTGATTCTGCTTTTGCTAGTGGAGGTGGAACGATAATGAGAGATTGTATATTAACGGTGGAAATGGAAATGGGAGTTTGAAAGCAATGCTGCTGTTGCCTAGGCTCCAGCAGGGGGGTTGAAGAAGTGACGGAATGGGTGAGGAGTACTTTCCCAACACAGAATTTTGCTTTTCTTGTTCCAAAGCCCTCAAAAGCTCTAACAGGCCTCTTTTCACCTCCCCTGCATGCTCTTGCTCAGAGAAATACCTCTATTCCTCCTCCATCACCTCCACTTTCACGAGTGCCTGCAAGGCAACATCACCCCTACCATCACTACTAGCAGCAGGCCTGATGCCTTCCCCTCTTACTCTACCACCATTTTTACTCTTTATTCTCTATTATATGAGCACTAAATTTAGGCCCAGTAGGAAAAAATAACCACACATAGCCATATTTCCAAATGTACAGGGGCCATTATGATATACAACATATCATAGTATCTTTCCACCTCTCCCCGCAAAATAGTTACGTTTGTTCCAGAATCCCCCTTTTCTTATACTATATTTTAGTCATTATCTTTGAGACTAACAGGTAACCAAAGCCCTTAACTTTTTGTTAGTCACATCTCTAAGAAAAGAGAAATTTCTGGTATGACAATATTATTTTTGTTGTTCACCCTTTTATCTCATCATAATTCCAAGGTTTCTAGATATTTGTCCCCTCCTTGTCTTAGGGGAGGTTTATCTGCCAGCCTGTGTTTGTTTTTTATTACATAATTCTGAGCATCTTGACAAAATTATGCTTACAGAATGGTGTCTTAGAGGACAGAAAGAAAGGAGATTTCTTCTCATGATACCTAAGCACCCTTACTCTCTGCCAGGGCCCCAGGGAGAAGGCAGGGCCCCAGAGGAGAATGGCTACATGGTGCATGTAGGAAGTCTGGACCCTTTGCATCAAGGCTTGCAGCACTGGCAGGCACTCGCATCCTCTGAGGCTCTGGTGCAGCACTCTCATTCTCTGCACTCTCATTCTGTGGCTCTGGTGCAGCAAAAATGTGCACCTTCAAGGTACTATGCAGACTTGGACAGTGAGAGTAGCAGAAACAATCACAATAAATTAAAGGTCCCATGTATGACCCCCAACCATCCTTGGGTAACTCACAGAAAAAGGAGGGGTGCTCCAACAGTGATATTGAATGTTGCTTCATCTCAGTGGGATGGAGGGAAGATGCAGATTTAAGCTGCCACCTCTGAGCAAACCTGTCCCAACATACACACTACACGAAGACACAGCAAGGCAAACTGCACACTCTTTATTATGAGTTAGGATCAGAAAACCCCTCACAAAGGTTGATCTTGGTGAGCTGGGTGGGAACTTATGGGGGAACTCGAGGACAAGTTTAGCTCAAACTAGAGGCAGATCTAACATCCCACCCTTGGGCTCCATCCTGGTTCCTTCCTTGCCTTGCAACAGCTTCCCTGGGGGAGCAAAGCCTGAAGAGAATACAAAAAGAGGCAGAGAAAGGTTCTGGGGCATCCTCAAGAGTGCTCACTCTAGTTCAGTTCTGTTTTTAACCTAATTAGTCCACCCAAGAAAAGAACCATCTATAGCTGGGTGGGCCAATGTCTGTCCTTGGAATCCATTTTACTCTTCGTACACTAGCTCATCCTAAATCTCTGGGGGCCCATCCCCTGGAGCATCACTGACTAGAAAGAGACCTTGGATGAGGGCAAACCAAGGCTCAGGATTAGACAATGTTGCCAACACTCCCCTAAGCACTGTATTTATTCAAAGCACCCCAGAAGTTTTTCAGGCAGGCTAGTGGGCAAGCAGGAAAATAGCTGTCCCTCTCAAGGGAGGAAATCAGCAGAGCATTGGAAAATCCCTGCCTTCACTTTTGTGAGGCCACTTTACAGAATTTGCCACAGCTAGTTTTTCTCACCTAAGACCAATGACATGAGCATTTTGACTACACAAGACCTTTCATAAAAGTGTCATTCAAACTTGTGCCCCCAAAGCTGCAAAAATGGATCTGGATGTTATTTAATTGGTTTTACCCAAGGGCACACTATATGCAAGACATAGAAGACACCTCTGATCTAATCTGTATCCCAAATTATGCTCTCTCCTGTCTTCTAACCAAACTCACCAAAAAGGATTGATGTGTACACTAGATAACATATAACTCTAGCTTCTAATGCATACTAGACAATAAGTATTTGTTCAGTGAACTAAATGAAATTAATCAAATTTGCTATCATGCATGGAATTCAACACTACAACCCCCCAAACTCTTCCAAGTTAATTCCTTGTCCCAGTAAAAATATTTAATTTAACAAAGCTATTTTACTCTCCTCTTTCTCCCTAATGAGTGCCAAGGCATCTCTTCTTCTCTGACTTTCTCTCTCTCTTCTTGGCTTCAGTCAGTGGGAGTCTCACTGAGGTGTGGGTACTTCAGAATCAAGGTGTTATTTCTTTTTGGTCTTGAGAGATCTTCTAATGGGACAGGTTCAGCTTCTTCAGCAACAAGTGAGTTCAGTGGGGCTGAGACACAAGAACAGGACTTCACCTACAAAATTAACAAAACAAAAAGAAGCAAACATGAACACTGCAATAGTTTCCAAAGGAACAATAGCATTTTCAAGGAAAAGTGGTGTTCCTAAAATTCAATATAGCTTATATAACTCTAAAATCACATGGCTGCTCCCAGCCAAAAGCAAGGCATTTTCAGGAAAAGAAGTGAAACAGAAAGGAGTAGGTAAAAAAAAAGCTTGCATGACTTCAGTTTCTTCAGGGTGTCAACCAATCAGCATTAGCCATCCAGAATCCACCACCTGCAAAACTTAAATGCAATTAGGAGAAATATCCTATATAAAGAGTGACATACTCAAAAGTAGCCCTCCTTTGTTCAAGTAAAGGTATAAAATAAGAATATAAATACATATGCATTTGTGTATATGTATACCCACAAGGATATAAAGTGGTCAGTATGGTTAATACAATAATGGATTATTTTATTTAATGTTCTCTGTGATAATTTTGGTTTCAAATTTCTGTGAAGCAAATAAATTACTTTTTGATGAGGAGGAGGTCTTAGGAAATTGTTTTCTCTTTAGGGTGTTTCCATTCTTACTTACCTTCCTGAAATTAGTAATTTTGTTTTGGGTGAACACCTTCACTCTCAACTGGCATAAAGGCTTTCTTGCATTTATAGCAGGCTGTGCGCCATGAAAAATTTATGGCTTTACACCACAGGCAGATCCAATTCACTGGACTGTAGTGTGAGGCAGGCTTTCCTAGGCTCTGGGATTCTGAGGCTTTTTTCCCTTTTGGTTGCTTGACCTCCTGCCCCTGAGGCTGCTGTTTCTTTGGGCTTTCTTTCACACCATGGCTCTTGCTATCCCCCCGGGGAGTTTCCTGGAGCTTATCTGGACTTTTCCTATGGCTGTGGCTCCTCCTAAATTCCAGGGTGCCAATCTCCTGGAGCATTACTTGATCTTCCTTCTGGCTGTAGCTGATGTTGTTACCTTGGGGGATCTTCTCTTTGAACATCACTTGACCTTCCTTCTTGCTCTGGCTGCTGCTGTTGGCAAGGGTTGCCATTCGCTGAAGTATCATTGGATCTTCCTTCTTGTTGTAGCTGATGCTGTTGTCCAGGGGGGCCATTGCCTGGAGCATCACTGGATCTTCCTTCTTGCTACAGATGATGCCCTTGTCCAGGGGGGCCATCGCCTGGAGCATCACTGGATCTTCCTTCTGGCTGTAACTGATGCCATTGTCTAGGGGGGTCAGCACCTGGAGCATCACTGGATCTTCCTTCTTGCTGTAGATGATGCCCTTGTCCAGGGGGCCCATCACCTGGAGCATCACTGGATCTTCCTTCTTGCTGTAGATGATGCCCTTGTCAAGGGGGGCCATCGCCTGGAGCGTCACTGGATCTTCTTTCTTGCTGTAGATGATGCCCTTGTCCAGGGGGCCCATTGCCTGGAGCATCATTGGATCTTCCTTCTGGCTGTAGTTGATGCCGTTGTGCAGGGGGGCCATCGCCTGGAGCATCACTGGATCTTCCTTCTTGCTGTAGTAGATGCCCTTGTCCAGGGGCGCAATGGCCTGGAGCATCACTCGATCTTCCTGCTTGCTGTAGC
>CAUYRT010001032.1:0-35250 GCA_963574885.1 Lepilemur ruficaudatus
AGCAAGAGCAAGACCCCATTTCTACCAAAAAATAAATAAATAAATAAAAAAGAAATTAGCTGGACAACTAAAAATACATAGAAAAATTAGCCGGGCACTGTGGTGCATGCCACTAGTCCCAGCTACTGGGGAGGTTGAGACTGGAGGATCGCTTGAGCCCAGGAGTTTGAGGTTGCTATGAGCTAGGCTGATGCCACAGCACCCTAGGCCAGGTGACAGAGCAAGACTCTGTCTCAAAACAAAACAAAAACAATAAAGGGAATTTATTGGCTTAGGTAAATGAACAGTTAGAGGTGTAGGATGATCTTCAGGAGCAGTTTGATCAGGTCTCCAGTTTCATTTTTCTGTGACTAGCTCTGTGCTGCTCACTGAACTTCTTTTGGTGACAAAATGGCTATAGTAGCTCCAGCCCTCACATGTACCTTCTCATCTCCAGTGGTGAAGCTTCTTCCCCAGAAGTCTCCAGCAAACATCTTGCCTCTTATATGACGGAATTTGGTCCAATCACCATGGCCAGGGAGCTGAGCTGAGCTGACTGGCTTAAGTCGACCATGACCCACCCCTGAAACACATCGGCTATGAGGGGCTGATGGAAATCTGGAAGGAAATTAGGGTTCTCTTACCAAGAGGAAGATGGAATGAACAGTGGGTGGCTCAAAATAGCAATGGCCACTCCAGGTGTAGTTTTGTGGAGAGTATTTCCCTTCTTCTCCTTACATGTTGTGGGCACCTGCTAATGCCATACTGGAGATTGATTGGTCGGTTGGTTTGATGGCATTTAGGTTAAATGTTGACTTTTGCTCTATGTGACCCTGAGGTAAGGAAGGCTGGATACCGAGAAGATGTCTTCCATAAGGGAGGTTAAAAGAGGGAGAGCATCCTATGCCGCATAAGGGGCTTGGGCGCATGAAGAATGAAAGGCAGAGCTGAGTCCACAGCTGCATCTTCTTAGGGGAAGTGTGACACCACCGAACAGGGTCAGAAATCTCAGCCTCAGGAAGAGGGTGTGCTTGAGGGACTCCTAGACGTTCCCCTGACCCCTAAATCTCTCCCCAACCAACCTACTGCAGACGGCTGAAATTACATCATTGGAAACCCACCTCCGTAAGAAATTCCTATCACATCCGGGAGAGTGGTGCATTTGGCTATTGTCTGTTGCTCAAGCTGTAGAGTTAGTTTGCCAAATCCTTCCTAGACAGCTGCGATGGCAGGAAGTGGGGTGAGGGGAGAGGGAGGGTACCTGGGGAGGTTTGGCCCCTCTGCACACGGTGGAGTTGGGAGGAAGCATCACCAGGCCAGGACTGGACCAAGCCGGGGGTGGGCAGCACCAGGTCCTTAGTCGCTGGAGAGGCAGCCCTCCTAGTCCTGATAAGGGGACACTAGGCGCCCCCTAAACCACAGTTTGCTGTCTTGCCAAGTTTACCAGCGTTCTCCATTCCCTCTGACTGATCCCCACAGCTGGAGGAACACTTGGGACAGGAAGGAAGGCTGCTGTCCAAAACGTCCGCTGTGTCTGCTCCCACCAGCTGAGCTGAATGCTTTCCTGGAGGCAGCTGGCTCCGTTCCCAAACCTGTTTATGCCAGTGGAATTTGCTATTGTAATTATGCAATTTAATTAAATATTGTACAAACCAATTAAGTACTGTTGCAAAAAAAAAAAAAAAGAAGAAAAATTTGTTTCTATGAAAACTAAGTTGAAGCTTTGGAAAGACTAAAAAAAGATGCAAACCACTAGTCATTTTTTTTAAATGCTGTTGAGTTAAATGTGGGTGAAACAACTTGAAAGTTTGGGGAAATATCCAAAAAATCTAGGGAGACTTTTTACACTCAGATTATTTTGCAAGTATATTTAATTTCTCATTTCCCTGGGGGAAAAAACAAAACTAAACTAAAACTGGACATTGTAGGCAATGCCACATGAGTGTGATTTATTTAAGAAAGGAAAAGGAACAGTTCCATCCAGGAGATACAAAGTCAAAAGGCCTTGACTTTACATCAAAAGTTTGGTGAATGAATGTGCAAGTATATGTTAAGTGTTGAGATGTTTTAATTAGCTGACCAGTCATGTCAGCTAAGAGGACTTCTGTCATTGCGTATGTGCCATGGCTTTAGCTACTGGAAACTTGCTCTCGCTTCTCTGAACCAGAGGCTGATGTGCAGAGTTTACATTTTGGGGCCACAGGTGCTTAGTTGGTTGGGTTTCCAGAGCTGGCAAAACTGGCGGTAGCCAAGGGGAAGTAGGAATGGGGTGGGCATGGCCTCAGCCCGGGCCGGTCCCTCGGTCCCTCCCAGAGTTTCCTAGGGGGAGCCTGAGCAAAATGCTGCACTCTACCCTCATCCCCGTCCTCCACCTGCCCCACAGCTGTCCAAAGACTCAAGCCCAGAGCAGGCTGGCCAGCCGGCGCCTGCCTTTGTGGGTCCTCTTTGCACACAACATCTGCCAGGCACACCTGGGAACTCACAGGCCTGATTGTGCTGGGCCCATTCCTGCCTCTGCATCATTGCTGAGTGTCCCCTTTCTAGACTGCCCTTTGCCCCCACCTCTCCATATCCTCCCCATCCTGCAAGACTCTGCATCCTGCCTGCTGCCTCCAGGGAGCCCTCTCTGATTACCCCATAACCTCACTGGATATAGCCACTTTTCTGCACTTCGTTCCTCCAAGTCTCACTGGCCAAACCACACGTCCCCCAGCCATGAAACAGAAGTTCTCCTTGAGCCCTGCCGGACAATCACCACTCCGCATGATTGCTCAAGTTCCACCATGAATGCCCCTGCAACAGACAGAGATGCAGGACTTATAAGCCAGTGTTAAAGAATCAGGGAATTCCCAAAGGGCCACAGGACAGATTCTAGATCTCTGGGTCCCTCGCACTAAAGGGAAAGTTACGAAAGTTCAGTTCAGCTCAATTTTTTCCAGCAACTTTAAGTCAGAGACTTAAAGGTAATGGGATAGGGTGGAGAGGGGGGCAGGGGAGCAGAGGGAGGGGCAGGAGGGTCCAGAGATGAATGACACATGATGGCACCTGTCCTCCAGGGCTGGTGATAGGTGGGAGAGGTGGCTTACACTTGAGCTCAGACATGAGAGATGTACATGCCGAGGGGAAAGGGGGTATCTGGGCAAACTCCTTGGAGGGGGTGGGATCTGGGGCCCGTCTTTGGGTGGGAATGCTTTTTCTCTGAGAGAGAGAAAGGCAGGCAGAGTTCTTATATTTCACAGATATGCACATAGTTGTTCTGTCGGGCCTTGGATGTGCCTGGTGGCCTCCCTCAGGATCGTTTCTGAGAGGGGAAGCTGGTGGCTGAGCAGACTTCTCTTCTGCCCGGCGGCTGCAGAGACAAGCACGACCTTTGAGTTTCGCCAGGCCCCAAGGTGGGCGGTGCTGCAGTGGGGGCGATATCCCGATTGGCATGGCAGAGTCACTTATGCCTGCTGTCATGCCTGGTTAACAACTCGTAGTGTTCCCTTTCGCTTTCAAAAGTGTGCTGATTTGGACAATAAAATACATGGTCTCCTTAGCAGTGCCCTGTGCTGGCTGGGAGTGATCCGATCCCAGGAAGACGGGCGGTGGGAGCTGGAGCCCAGGCACCCTCCTGTCTGCTGTAGGAGTCTCCCATCCCCTTTCCAGACATCCATCGACACCATCCCCGCTGCCTCTGTGTTACCTGTTACCATGAGTTTGTCATAGCTGTGATGTGTCCTCAACAGTGAAGTTCAAAAGTATAAAGCCCCTTTCCCAGGGGATACAACTTTCTCTTCCACCTGAGCAGGGGCTTGGAAATGCCTTTTCTCCAAGAGAAAGAAAGGCTGGCACTAAATATTTCCATCACACTGGACACCAGGTGGAGACAGAACTTTCTGGAAAGCAAGTTCAGAGGGAGGAAGTAGTAGAACTCAGGGCATCAAGAAATAGGGCAGGGGACAAAACCCAGAGAGGCAGGAGCAGGCACCAAGGGGAAGCTTGTGGCCACTGAGGACAGAGCGGGTCTGCAGGCTGTGGCCAGCCTGCCTGCCGTGTGCTCCCACCGCGCTGCTTCCAGTTGCCAGCCTCAACGCCCCAGCCCCACGTGGCAGCAGCATCCGGCAGGCAGGGCTGGGGCTACCAGCGAGGCAAATTCCAAAGTGTGTACTTCAGCAAACACCACCAGCCACTGAAGTCAGGCACAGAAAACCATCTTTTTAAAGTCAGGGCTCTTTTAACAGACCTAAGACGCCCCCATCACACCTCACCCCTGCAGGGGAGCTGCCCTGATGCAGCCCAGATACCTTCTCCAGGTGCCACAAGGAAATTTCTTTTCCTTGTGGTATAGAAAGAAACCTTTTCCTTTTTCCAAATTTAAACTGTTATTCAGTGTTACAACACTGAACATCCTTTGCCCGCCCGTATTCTGGCTGACAATTTGCTGTCCCTGCTTCCCAGCGGGCACCTCCCCTGCCTCCTCTTGCTGTCTGGGCCACTGGCCGCTGGGGACGGGGCGGGCCTGGGCAGCGGTGCCCTCTCAGCAGCTCGGGGCCCATCTGCTAGCAGCCCTTCCCAGATTCCTCCGGCCCCAGCAACACTTCCCCGAGGCTAGAAAAACGAAGTGTGCGTGACTGAGCAGAGGGCCGGGTCGGGCAGCCTGAATGGGAGATTAGGCCTTTGTTCCATGGGCGGCTCATCTGCCCTTCCCTCCCCTGGCTCAGGCCCCACTGTTGGCCTTGACTCTGGGCTTAGCCCCCCTCGTTCTCAGGGCTATTTTAAGATTCTAGGCCAAGGTCACTGAAATTTGGACTTCTAAGGGGCCATCACCCCAGAGCAATGACTGAAGGATTTGGCTCCCCCAGCCACACACATACACACACTCCCCTCCTCTCTGTCTGGATCATTCCACGGCCTCTTGCCCTGCCGGGCGGGGTTGGCAGGGGTTAGACACCAGTCCACTCTCCACAGACGCTTGCTGACCTTCCCTGAGGCACCTCCGAGTGGGCCGCTGGGCCGAGGGACTTCACTCTGCTCCCAGTGAAGTGCTTCACTCTTCACCCAGGCAGGCTGCTTGCAGATGATACTTGCCCCCTGTTTCTGGGGGTGCTGGCCTTCAGCCCTTCCCCGCAGGCACTGTGGGTGCCCATCCTGCCGGGGAGGGTTTCTGCGGAGCAGCCCAGTGCGTGCCAGGTGCGTCTGGGGAGGCTCCTCCGAGATGCGCTCTCAGGACTGTGGAAAGTGACCCATTAACAAACACAAGGTCTCCCCCATGGCTTGTTCCTTCCGCCTGAATTCTGCTATTCATTCTCTTCAGCAAATACTTGCTGGGAGCTTGGGGGGCTTATAATCAGATTCTTTCCTTTAATGGGGGGAGCAAGAGGCATGTGGATAATTACTATTTAATTCAACACATGTTTATCGAGCACCTACCACATCTGGGGTTGGGAGTGGGGGAAATAGGAAAAGACTGGGCAGAGTCTGCCTCTCAGCGAGGGGGCTCAGCGGATTTTAGACTCCCCGCTGGCAGCAGGGAGGGTGTGCCTGGCCTGGAGTGTGTGCTCGTGAAGGATGAGCTAAGGCTGGAGTCACTGCCCACCAGCCAGGGTGCACGGCGCTGTTTGCGTCCCCAGCTGGGGGTCCTGTTGGCCTCCATGCTTGGCTTTCCCGCACTGTCTCTGTCTAACGTTTTGGCCAGACGTGGTTGTACTTGAAGTTGGGAGGAACATGCTGGCCTCAGCCCTCCTCCAAGTCCACAGTGTGGGGCCTGGAAGTCCAGGGGGGTCTCAGCGATGGCCTGTGTGCTGCTGGCCCTGAATGTTGTGCTTTGGAGAGGTTACTTTTCTTTAAAATGAATAAACTTTATTTTTTAAAACAGTTTTAGGTTTACAGAAACATTGTAGTCCTTATATACCTCTTTTCAACCTTCTCCCCCCATTTCCGCTATTACTAACATCTGGTATCAGTGTGGTACATTTGCTATAATCGATGAGCCAGTATTGATACATCATTATTAACTAAAGTTTACGGTTTATGCCAGGGCTCACTCTGTGTGTCGTACGGCTTTATGGGTTTTGACAAATGCATAATGTCACGTATCTACCGCTGCGGTATCATGCAGAATAGTTTCACTGTCTTAAAAATCCTCTGTGCTCTGTCTGTTCCTCCCTTCCTACCCTCACCCCCTGGTGACCACTGGTCATTTCACTGTTCCCATAGTTGTGCCTTTTCCAGAGTGTCGTGCAGCTGGAGCCAGACAGTGTGCAGCCTTTCCACCGCCTCCTTTCACCTTCTTTCATCTGTTTTAGTAACGTGCATTTCCGTTTCCTTCGTATCTTTCCTGGCTTGATAGCTCATTTCTTTTTATTGCTGAATAATACTTTGTTGTCTGAATGCACCACAGTTAGTTTATCCGTTCACCTACCGAAGGGCATCTTGGTTGCTTCCGGTTGTGGCAATTACGAATACAGCTGCTATAAACATTTGTGTGCAGGTTTTTTGAGGATATGAGTTGTCAAATCATTTGGGTAAATACCTGAGAGTGTGACTGCTGGACTGTGTGGTGAGCCTGTGTTTAGATTTGGAAGGAACTGCCAAACTGTCTTCCAAAGTGGGGATCCCATGTTGCATTCCCAGGGTGGTTGATTTTAATATTGGACATAAAGCAAAGTGCAACCCACCGAATGTAGCCTCTGAAGGGTCCTGGGAGGAGCATCCACTGCCTCCCCATCAGCACAGACCCTTGACTGACCAAGCTCCAGGCACCCCAGACTCAGGGCTGGCCTGCCACCGTGACAGTTCAGCACGCCAGGCCCCTTCTCACCAAGGGCTAGGCTGCTGCAAGCCCCGGAAGTACTTTCCACGGGAATGTTGTCACCTCTCATCTATGTGCCAGCCCCGTGCTAGGCACTGGGGACTTAGCAGTGAGCACAGCAGTCAGTGTCCCCCTCCTGGTGCTGCCTCCCAGGGAAAAGCCAGGCTTGCTAACCCTGCCTGAGGTCCTGCACCAAATGTTTCTCTTCATTTTTTTATTTAATCCTTGCCACAGCCCTGTGAGGTAGGAGGTAGGTACCATTATCATGTCCCTTTCGCTGGTAAAAATCAGATGTAGAGAGAGGTTAAGTCACTTGCCCAGTGTCACACAGCGGGTCAGTGGCAGGGCGAGTCTAGCTCTAAATCACCAGGCATTATGGGAGCCACAGACACTGCTGCAGGGACCGTGATCTGGCCGTCCTCTGAGGGAGCCTCTTATGGCCTCTGCCCCTCTGTCTTGTTCCCGGGGGTGCCTGTGCTGGCCACTGTCCGGCCTGAAGGAGCCCAGGTCCCAGCCACAGATGCCTGCTGAGGGGCTGCCCTGTGCTCACCTACTTCCAAGGGCCACGGGGCTCAAAGTGAACAGGACAGAGGCTGACCCTACCCTCCCGCCTTTGGGTGTGTCTAGGGAGGGTATGTGCAGGCCCTGGGGCGAGTCCGGGACCCCGGGTTCTGGTCTCGTCTGTGGCATGGTGGGGGTGGGGCATTTGCCCTCACTGGCTCTGGTGCCCTTGGGTGTAAAGTGAGGGATTCGTGGGACTCCTCCAAGCATGGAACTTGTGTTTTCCCCAAAAACCCAATAGAGACTCTGAAAAGAACAATACCAATGTTGTGTCACATGCTCCTTTTAGTCCTGTGTCAGTTCCTAGAACAGAAAGGTTATGCAGATTAAAAAAAAAAGAGACATTATGAATTTGCATCAGCTCTCAAGGCCTCTCTACAAAGGCCGCTGAGAAGAGGGGTCTTCAGACCTTCAGAGGGGTCAAAAGGCCACGAGTGCCAAGGCCATGTCTGCAGTAGGCTCTGCACTGTGCCCGGCCAGGGCCTGCCCCTCTGGGGTGTCCAGGGCCAAACATGCTCTGACACCCGCAGACGTTCTTTCGTTCTAGGCATAAATGACTCCAAACCACTGTCTGTAAATCACCTGCCAAGAGGCTTGTCCCTTCTGGATGACATTGTGCAGACTCAATTTCATACTAAACTCACAGGCCACGTAGGTGCAATTGGGAAAGATTCCTGAGTCCCAGGGCTTGGCTGGAGCGCTGCTCCGGCACCTGCCAGCTGGATGTGTCTGAGAATGTTGCCCAGCTCCCTGCGCCTCCATCACCTTGTCTATAAACCCTCTGGCAAGGGGTTTGCAGGCAGGAACCACACCTTTCACGTCTGCATCCCCAGCAGGCAGCAAAGGCTCTGGGACACAGCATGTGCTCAGCGATGCATGTGTCGAATCTATCCTACCTGCTTGACCGGCATATGGGAAAATACTTTCTTAATCACAAAGCATCTCACCAATGTTAGTTAATGTTAATATCACTGCTAATGTTAATGTTAGTACTGATGTTGTTATTCAACTACTTCTGATTCACACTGAGTCTCCTTCTTGCTACTGACAGCCCTGGGCCATCTGGAGGTAGGGGCATGGGTGTTTGTGGCCACACATCTGCAGACAGACACTGGTGCCCCACCTTCCCAGTGTTTGCCTGCATCCAAGGCAGAGAGAAGAGGGAATGGTGATAGGGAAAGAGGGGGATGTCGGAAAAAGCCTTGGCCAGTGGCACAGTCTGTTCAAGGGCCAAGTGTTTCTGCCCGTGGCAGCAGGCTGGAGCCAGAGCCCCTCTGCTCCATGGCTTGAATGCTCCCTCCATTTCTCACCTGTGGGGGATTGCCAGGAACATCTATCCTGCAGAGGCCAGCCCTTGACAGACATTACTGGCTGGTCACAGAGCCAAGGACTGGGGAGACGGCGCTGGACGATGCCCTTCCCCGCCTTTGCAGCCATTTCTGGAGATTCGGGAAAACAAGTCATTAGTCTTGAGAATTCCTTAATGGTCTAATGAGAGCAAGGCAGGCAGGTTTGAGAGCACTCAGGTCAGGGTCTGGGAAGGCACCTGAAATGATTAAGAGCCTTGTCCTGGCTGCGGGGCCGTGAACTCGGGCCTTGTCTATCCAGAGGGGAAGGGGTACGCAGCACCTGGCAGGGTCGGGGGAGAGAGGCAGTAACTGCTAACTTGGAAGGTTGCCAGCTAACTTCATAGCCTCACCTTGAATCATAATTTTATTTATTTTTTTAAGTTGGAAGGACCTTTGTTTTGTAGACTGAGGGGATGAGACTTGTCCAGAGCTCCTGTTTGGCTCCTTCTGTCCTCCAGGCCTGGATTTTTTTTTCTTTATTTCTTTTTTTTTTCTATTTTTTGAGATTTACAGCACATTCCAAGAAAAAAAAAAAAATATCCAGGACACTGAAAAAACTTACCCATGCTATTTATTTCTTCTCTGTCACTCAGAGAAGCTGTTAGCGCTAATGACCTTTCCAAATTAATAAACTCTGTAAATGCTCAGTTGTTTATTACGCACATTGAGTTACACCTCTAAGTGACTGGAGAGAACCGAACACCCGCCTGGAACATGTAGCTCCAGGGCACCGCAGCCAGCAGCCCGCTTTGTGCCCCGAGCAGGGGAGCTGGGTGTTCTGGCCTGAGAACGGAGGTCCTGGTGAGTCTCCCTGTCCAAGCTTGTGAGTGGCACCTGCCACTCTGACTTCCAAGATGAAGACGAACAGACATCCTGCAGAGAAACAATGTGTTTGTTGTGCTATTATTGCAGGGGGAATTTTTTTAAAAATTGTGGTAAAATATATATAACACAAAATTTATCATTTTAACCATCTTTAAGTGTGTAATTCAGGGACATTAAGTACACTGTTGTACAGTTACCACCACCAGCCATCTCTCGAACTTCTTCATCTTCCCAACCAGAAACTGCCCCAGCCCCTGGCAACCACCATTCTGCTTCCTGTGTCTGCAGATTTGACTACTCCAGGTCCTTCGGAAAAGGGGAATCACACCGTATTTGTCTTTCTGTGCCTGGCTTATTTCACGTAGCATAATGTCCTTGAGGCTCATCTATGTCGTAGCAGGTGTCAGAACTCCTTTCCTTTCGAAGGCTGAATAAAATCCATTATATGAATGTGCCACATTCTGTTTATCCCGTCCTCTGCTGGTGGACATTTGGGTCGCCGCTGCCTTTCAGCTATTGTGAATAATACTGCTATGAACGTTGGTGTACAGATACTTGTTCCAGTCCCTCGCAGAAGGATTTTGAGCTTTGAAAAGAGTGCTTCCGTCTTTCAGATTATCAGGCCTGATCTGTGGGCCCTCACTGCTGTCTCCCCAGAGGAGCAGACTGCCAGCCTGCCGCTGCCCACGTGCTGAGACTGTCCTCCCTAGAGCAGAGCTCTGCGTTACCCTCTGCCAGGGACGCAGATCGAAGCTGGCCTCTTGCACACACCGCCCTTCCTACTCCCAGCTGAGCTGCTCAGTCTGCACTTCAGCCAGCGTCAAGGCCTCTTTACCCACACTTCTCATCCTGAAATACATCAGTCATGTTGCATTTGTCCCTCGCTGAGGTAGCAAGTGCTTTGTGTTCTTGCTTGCTAAGTCCTTTCCACCCCCCACTTCTCAGATGTATTTAGCCACCATTGTAAAAGCCAAGTAAAATCACTCATGCACAGTCTTCCTTCCTGTCCAAAGATCTCCCCCATCCCCTGCTCCCTCCAAAAATCCACATACTTACATGTCGGCAAAACTAAAGGCCATCCTGTCTGGAAGCATCACTACCTCTGGGCGTTAATTGCCCAAACTCACGTTACAACGCATTACAGTGGTGACACACTCGGGCACAAGGCAGGAGAATTCACAGTTCAGGTTGACATTGTCATTAACTCAAGTCTTTGATGTCAACTCCCTCCCGCCCGAACGTTCTCGCCTGGCCTTACAGTCAACCTCCGAGATGCATTTTCTGGCCTCTGTTGGTTTGTGTCAGCTCTTGAACATTATTTAAATGTAGTTTGGGGTCCATGAATGCAATTACCGTTGTGTTATTATTCAGAGCCAGATTGTTAAGATGCAGGCAGCTGTACAAGGAGATGCCCTGTGCTGTGAGGTCCAATTTAGGAGGGCCTTCCGAGCCGCGCGCGCAGGGTTGCTAGGCAACCCCATGCTACAGAAGTGGAGGCCTCACTCCGAGTGGGAAGAAGCCGGAGCGCCTTCAGGGAATTGGAGGCAGTGGTCAATCCGAGACTGGCACGACGCCGGGGAGGGGAGGGAGGCAGCGTGGGCCGAGCCCGCCGGCCTGGAGGGGTGTGATCCTGCGAGGAGTGAGGGGCACCTACCCAGCTAGCACACGGGGAGGGGAGATGCCTCTGGGAGTGAGAATGCAGAGAAGATGCAGAAGCCCTAGGTCAGCCAGGAAACTGCCAAAGGATACCCAGAGCAGATGCTAATGTGATTCTCCCTCCCTTTCTTCTCTTTGCAGGAAATGAGCAGGTTGGCAGAAAAACTGGTGGCCTGAAATTTAAGACTAAGGCGTCGGTGCTTGTGAGTATGAATTTTGCTTTTTTAGTTCTGTGGCTTAACAGTGTTCCTGAGAAGTGAGTAGGTTTCCCTGTTAGGGGAAGGGACATGACCTGGATGGAATCTGTTTTTGGTTCTTCTTCTGGAAAGTACCTCTTGCTGGGTGGGGCTGGACCCATGATGGGGAGACATCGGGTTGAAAGAGGATGGTTTGAACCCTGGCTCTGCCTTCTCAGTGCAGAAGAGAATCACTCCCTTAACTGGTTGATTGGTGTGCCCGGAGAGCACAACTCTTGCGGGGGGGAAGAGAGACGTGTGCATTTTTCCATCCGGGGGCAACAGTTTGTGCAATTCCAAGTTTGCTGCCAGGTTGACCTTATTTAGAATAGCAAATTCTCATATAGGCCATTTAACAGGATGTTAAACTCAGAGCAATCATACGTACCAATCCATTAATCAATCTGAGAATATGCCAGGTGCCTGGCATTACCTGGAGACACTGAGAAATCCACGAGAAGCAGCGGCCTGGGCTCTATTTTGGAGGAGCTTTCAGTCTGGTGTGGGACGAGAAGATAGCTGCGCGTGAGACAACTAAAGAACTTTACGAAAGGGTGCGTGGTCAGCTCTGGCTCGCATGGCACGGGCAGAAATGCCGGTGATGGGGAGTGTTTAGATAAGACTTCCTAGAGAAGGAGAGGCTTGCACCAAGCTAACGGAGGAAGGAGACTCTTGAGGGAGGGAGAAACTGGGGCAGAGGCCTGCGTGGAGGGTGGCATAGGCATGGGTCTGGCGGGGGAGGGGAAGAGACACTGGTGAGTTTGGGCAGGGCCAGGTGCTGAAAGGCGTGGCATGGCTTCCTGAATGGTCCAGATGCAAAGAATTGGGATGGAATAAAGGATCCCTCATCTATGTAAATAAAATCAAGTTTCTGCCAGTTTGTCCGTTACTCTCTCACATGAAAGTAGCTGCATGGATTTTTCCCCAAACTTGAGGTTGTATTTGAAACCAATACATAAACTGGATAGATGACAGGAAGTCCACACTGGGGACCTTCCGTATGTCTCAGACACACACACAGCCCCGTCCAGACAGCGACCGCTGAGTGCCATCAGAGCCTTGTGAGACTAGCGATAGGGCACGTCCCGAGCTCCGGGTGGGCAGTCACCAAGACAGTGCTCTCAGTTGTCCACTTGCTTTTCCCCAGAGGCAGTTCTCACACAGGGAGCTCTAGGGAGTGTGTCCAGGATGAGGGGCAGCTGGGATTTATTTATTTAACAAAGATTAATTTATTGTTTTTTCCGAGCAAATGGGAAGCTCGCTACTTCTAAATCTCAGTAACAACCACCAGTATTCACATAGCATTGCCAGTTTGCAGCTCTTGATGGTATTGCCTCGTAGGAGCATTATGACTCTGTCAGGTATTCCCACTTTGCAGATGAGGAAACTGAGGCTCAGAGTCGTTAAATGTTTGCTCTAGTTCACTCAGCTCGTAAGCTATAGCGCTGCCTAAGACATTGGCGCTGACTCTGCTGCATGTGACCGGATAGCTCTCTGACCATGGAACAGGCCTTCTGGGTTGGCCCCTGCCTCCTGCTTATCATCCTGGGGTAACAGAGTAATTGTTGTGATTTCCCATGAGATCTGGTTGTCAGAATCCTCTCTGGGATGTCAGCGTTTTGCTGTTGCTTGCTTTCATAGGCTGTGCAATGTCAGTCTGGTGTCAGGACTGGTGGTCTTTGGCAATGGCTCTGTGCTCGAAGAGGAAGGCTCATGTGTGCTTCCAACACCAGGGACAACCCTCTGCAAAGATGCCAGAGGGCTTCATTTGGAGCCATTGGTGACTGACCTGGGTTGGATTCCCCAGAAGCAGAGGCTGAGACAGGGTTTCAGGTGCATGTGATGACACACCCAGGGAGAGAGGGAAGCAGGATGGAGAAGAGGTAGCCGAGCTAGGATGTGGTCTCAGGGCAGGTCTCTGCTGGGCTAGGTCCGTATCCGTTGCACTGTGGTGATGTTTGGTTTGGAGACAAGAGGCAGGGCTTGGGTGTCCCCTCTCTATCCACCCCCAGAATGTTGCTGGTGGTGCACCCTCCAAAGCATCACCTCAGCCAAGAGCAAGGGACCAGAGAATGTCCCGGGTGAAAGCTGGGTGCCACACTTCCAGCAGCAGGGGAGTGGGTGCCTCAGCAGGGACAGAGGACCTCAGCAGGGCCTCGGTTGCATTTACTGTCATGCTTGTGGGCACCACTATTGTGATGACAGCCAAATGTCATTCTCACCTGACCCGGCAGTAATTTTCACTACAGTAAGTTTGCATTTTAAGCATATAGGTATTAAAATGGAAATCAATATTGCCAAAGTCTGTTTTTACTGAAAGCAACATGTGCTTTCTTAACAGAAATTTTCTTCTTAATAGGTAATGCAATCTCATGGCTCTAAGTTCAAAAGTCCCAAAAGGTACACTATAAAAAGTCCCTCCTCCCCACCTCTGGCCCCAAGCAGGCCCCTGTCCTAGACAAGCAGTACTGACAGAGTTTTGTATTACTTTCACGTGATAGTCTATGCACACCAACAACGGTGTGGTTTAGATTCCAAAGCTTTGGTGAATCTGATGTGGTACAGAAAGAAACCACCTTCTCAGGCCTTCAGAGTCAGAAGCTGGGGCTCTTCCATAAGGGATTGAGCTGAAGTATGCCTTTGTTTTGGAGAGAGAGCAATTCATAGCCGGAGTCAGCTCTGGGAGGAATGTTTAAAATGCATAAAAACTTACTTTACAAGTGTTTCCAAGTTCCTTAGAGTTGACTATGTAAACAATTGATATAAGAATTGCAAAACATTATTTCCAATTGCAAATAATAATAACAAGTATTATTATTTTAGAAACAGAGTCTTGCTCTGTCAGCCAGATTGGAGTGCAGTGTGGTCATAGCTCACAGCAACCTTGAACTCCTGGGCTCAAGTGATCCTCCTGCCTCAGCCTCCAGAGTAGTTGGGAGTACAGGTGTCTGTCACCACACCTGGCCACAAATAATAATTATTATTTAAAAGCAAATCACACATAGTTTGAGATACTGTATTACAGCCCTTGGAATTCTCACGTATTTATTTATTTATTTATTTTTTTGAGGATGAGATTAGCTTTCTTTTTTTTTTTAAAGTGTACAATTAAATGATTTTTAGTGAATTTACCAAGATGTACAGTTAATCACATAAATCAGTTTTAGAGGATTTCCTTCTCCCTATTGAGACCCCTAATTCCCTTCCCCAGCTACTTTTCAAGCATGCCCCTCCCCTCCACAGTGCCCACCACATCGCTCAGACGTGGGTCTACCCCCCACCCCCTGAATCCCTAGTGGACACCACCACCATTTGAGCTCCATAGTGTTAATCAGTCAGTTATAAGCAGTGCTAGCTCACTATAACATATTTAAATTATTTAAAATAATTTAAAATTTCACTAAATTTGCTGTTTAGTGCAAATTATAGAGGTCTCCCTACATTTATCGTCTGATGTCATTTGCATATTGTTTAATGACTTACTGAAACGTGCATTCTCTTTCCAAAGCGTATTGCAATCTACCGCATTGTAAGCACCTCGTGAATTTCACTATGGTTTCCTTTTATGAAGTGATTTGACTATAATGTGGAGGTACTTTCTCAACATAGGATCTGGTCAGTGATGGGATGGGCTCCTTGGTGAGCTCCCTGTAGTAGGAGGTGTTGAAACAGTAGCTTGGTCATCTACTCGACAGGCAGGCTTAGGAGACTTCTGCCGTCCTGTCATTGCTGAGTCTAGTCTGTGCACTTTTGTTATCATCAGTGCCTGATAGGCCATTTACCTTGCTTGAATTCCAGGCTATCGGGCTCACACTGTGCACTTATCTTCTGAATTTTGGTCTTGAAGGTTTTGTCTAATGCCTATAAATGTCCAGGTAGAACTTATTTTGTAACCTTGTAGGCATGGTGTTTATGTTTTTCTCTCGCAAATAAGCTCCCTTCTCTCCGTTCTCCTTCACGTTTACGTTCTCTCTCAAGGGTTGCAAGAAAATCCTCTAACTTGTGCATGACCTGTTCCAGCCCTGAGACAGATTTTGGTGGCACCCCCATGAGGCAATGAAAAAAGAAATCTCATTTCCGTTCAAGAAATAGAATCATTATCTTGATTGAAATAATATCCTTCCTCAACCTGAGCCCAGATAAAGCATCACATTGGTGGAGTTTCCTTATCACTGCAGAGTTTGCAGGACACAGACTAATGGCCTGTCAGCTGCCTCTGGTGGGGCGGGTTCTGTGATCTGGAGCCCACAGCTCGGCCTGGTTTGCATTATACAGTGTCTGGTGCAATGTAAAATAATGCCGTTAATGACAAAGAGTATTATATTAAAAGGAGAGGCTAGCACAGAGCCTAGAACACAAGCAATAAATGCGGCTACAACAGTTACGGTGGCTGTTTTTATTAGACAACATCTAACATGTTCGGGCATCTGTGGGAGGGACCAAAGGATACAGATATTTATATCCCTTTAGGATGTGAGTACTCTGGACCCCTGCATCCCCTAGGCCTGGGCTTCCAGGACTTCGATTGGAGTAAGGGTGCAACTGGGCTTGAGAGGGTGGACTGGGTCCTAGTTTTGGGCGGCAAACAGGACAGCCAGAGGCCAGCAAGCTGACGTCTTTGGGGAGGGAGCTGAAAAAGCCATGGGCAGGGAGACGGGAACCGGCTTCTGATCCCCATCCGCCATCCTCACTGTGCAGCTGTGGGCTCTTGGGGCCTTGGAGAGGGAACACTGGGTGACGTGAGTCAACGTTCGTGCAAAGCCCAGGATTCTGACTGTACCTTGATCCTTCCCGGGTGGGTCTTCCAGGGGTTAAAATGCTGAGTCCCAGGAGGACTTCCTTCCTCCTGCACTGCTCAGTCCCACAGCGCTCCTGCATCCACACAGGCTCCCTGAGCCCTAGAGCACAGTGGGGTAGGATGTAACGTGAACAGCACTGGCTGCCGTGAGTCCAGTCCAGGCCTCGCTATCCGCCTGCCCATGGCCTGGCCGCAGGCTCCTCAGCTATGAACATGAAGGGGGTGTGACTCGAGGATATGAATGGCTGACCTTTTTGAGCGCCTATGCTGTGACAGGCACCCCTTCAACCATTTTACATGAATTAATTCACTTAATCCTCACAATAATCCTATGCATTAGAAACTTTTACTGCCTGCCTTTTACAAGTGAAAAATAACAGAGAGGTTGAATAACTTGCCAAGGTCACACAGCCAGTAAGTGGTGGAGCCGGGATCTGAAGCCCAACAGTCTGGTTGGAGCTCTTGAAAACTTAATATAGACTGCAGCATCAGGACTAAATGATACAGTTCAAACAGCCTGCGCTTCCACCAGACCCTAAACCATAATCCTGTGGGAGAGAGAAGCAATGATAATTACTACATCATTGGAATGTTCCAAGAGGCCAGAGAGGTGGTTCCTGCACCAGGTGGGAGGTTGAATGATATTCTAGCGAAGGTGCCTGATCTTGGTGCCTGGTAGCTTGGATCTTCTCCTCACATGAGATCCTACAAAGCTGTCCCCAGCCGTCTATACACTGTAGAGCACCAAGGTACGCAGGGCTTGCCCCCCACTGACCCATCCCCTATCTTCCTGCAGAGCCCTCCCAGGCCCTTTGGGCTGTGCTGTCTGCCAAGGCTTCCCCAGAGAAGGAAACCATCCGCCCAAACGCCACCCATGGCTGCTTCAATCCCCTCTCCCCAGGCGTGGTGTCATAAGTGACATGAAAGCTCCTATCTCCTGAATCTTGTCTTCAAGAGGAGTGTTGGCCTGTCAGTGAGCGTGCCTGATTACCATGGCAATCACCAGCCAAATGGCGTGATTTCATAATACATTTCCATCTAAAATGGGAACAGGTGTGCAGGGGAAATCAACATTTATCAACAAGATAGGTCTTGGGAGATTAATATTGAATTTAGGATTGCTCAAGGAAATAAAGGGAAGGAAGAAAGAAATATCTTTGCTTGCAGTCAGGGTCCCTCCAGCCAGACCTCTGACCACTTCCCTAACAAGATGCTCTATTCCTGTCCCCCACCCCCTGAAATGACCTCCCACCCTGGCCTCTGAGCTTACCCTTATGTCCCCTCCTCTCTTCTTCCCCATGCGTAACCACCTGTCAAATCCCACCTCCTCTGGGAAGCCCTCTTTTGGTCCATGCAGTCCCCGGGAATCTGCCTCCTCAACTACCTGCAGCCCCCACGTCCCCACATCAGTCCCTGGGCAATCTTGCTCCCCAGCCAGCTGGAAGCTCCCTGAAGTCCATGCCTTCATCTTCTCTGCAACTTGGCCACCAGGCACCAGCCCTGCCCAGCCATTCAGAGCCCTTATCAGTTGGGGACTCTGGTCCCACCTACTGGGTCCTCAAGGAGGATGAGCCTCCAATGAGCTACGAGCCTCACTGTCTTCCTAGGGACCCACCCATGACACCTCTGGATGGCTCTAGAGCTGAGTGCCAGAAGCCAGGTTCATTGGCTCCTCCTAGAGAGGTGGGCATTTGCATCGTGATGTTCCTTCCAAAGAAAAAGGCAGCAGAGGGGATCCAAGGAAACCACAAACAGTTTTGATTTTTAAACCTCAAGGTCCCTGGATTGTCATCCCCTCCACCCCCTTCAAAATCAGTTCTGGCTCTGGATATGGGAAACCACACTCCCAGGGCCAGGGGACCTTCCACTCTGCTCCTGGGCCACCCTCAGGGGCCTCCAGCACAGGTGGGGCCCAGGCAGAGGCAACCTGGCCCTAAGGGCCCTGACACAATGGGCCCCATGACTAGCTCCCTCACTTTGTCCTGGACCTATCAGTGTCCCAGACACAGAGCAGGCCAGGGTTTTTCTGTCATTGTGAGCAGGAGACCAGAACAGACCTGATAGAGGCGTCCGCATGAAAGGCCGTCTTCACTTTCAAGTAGACAATGCATCAGAGAAGTTGCCAGACCTGCTCCCATGACGCGACAGGCATTCGCTAATATTTTGATTTTAATAGAATGAATAATAAAGAGCCCCAAGTGTCTCTTGGAACTAATTTTGAAGAACATGTTCTGCTACATGTCCCTGTAGTTGAATCGGGCTCCTGAAGAGATCCTAACAAAAGGTTTAAACAAAAAAAAAGTCATTTCTCTACCAACTTTTCTCTCTTTTAATTCCTTTCTTGTAATGCTTCTCAGTTAACAGTAACTTATGATAAGATGAAATAAAGTTGGAACAGGAAGCAGCAAGCAGAAGGAGGCCTGAAGTGGCAGCCCTCGCTTTTGTTCTGCAGCACGAATGGCTTCGCAGCGGATCCCCTCCCGAAGCGTGGTGATACAGGGACCTCATGCGCAGACAGATAGCAAATGCATTTATCGGGGAGGGCACTGCCTCCCTCTGCTCGTGTCTGCCTGAGTCAGAGGCAGCAGGGAAGAGGTGGCACACTCAAAGTGAGCTTTTTGAAGAGAGTTGAGTCCAAAGGCCAGCGCAAGGTGTACAAACCTCACAACACCCAGTGCAGTACCCCAGGGCTGTTAACACCTGGGAGCTGTTACACCTAGGGAACAGAATGGGCAAAGAGAGGGAGGGGCTTCCGAAAGCAGAGACAGTTAGCGTGGGATGGAGGAGCTCTCTCCAGGTCGGGCTGGGGCTGGGGCCACAGTAATGATACAGCCCCCCTGCTCTTAAGATGCTAATGGTCATTCTCATCATGGGGACAGTGGATTTTCCAGGCTCTTTCTAGCCACACAGTTGCTGAGATCAGCTCCCTGAATCTGGCGATGGATGGTTTCTGGGATATTCTGCACAGGGTGGAGGGCCTGGCATAGGTGGGGGAAGTGAGGGTTGGAAGGAGAGGGGAATTCTAAAGAAACAGAGGGCTGGGCTCCTGATCTCAAAGAGCTCTCAATGTGGCATGCTTGTTGCTCTCTGGGATGTAGGGTAATGGCCACGGCCCTCCTGGTTCCTCTTTTAGGGAAAGTAGGTCTTGGCCAGCTTGGGGAAGAAGCCACAAACCCTGCTTTGTCCTCCTGTGGCCAGGCAAGGGGGCTCTATGGGCTCAGGTAGAGCCAGGGAAAGAGCAGCGAGACCCAATACAGTCTTCTCCCGCTGCCGAGGGAACTTCTGGGTCTGGGCCCAGCACAGTGGGACCTGCCAACCCCAGGTCCCAGCTTATAATGCCCCGTTCCCAACTGTGTGGCTGGTAAGTGACAGTCGAGTGTAGGCTGCCTGTGGAGGCCAGGCCATGGCTCCCCATGGGCTCAAGAAGTGAAGTGTCCCTGCCATGGTGGGGGTGGGCACTAGTCCAGGGGAAAAGCACCATGCTCCCATGACACGCCTGGAGAGCAGCCACAACAGCCCCTGCAGCCATGCATGGGAGACTTCTGCCATCTCTCAGTGTGCAGGGGATGGCCATGGGACTGGGGGAGCCTAGTGAGGTGGGTGAACCAAGGGAGCCCCTGGGAGGAACCCCTGTGCAGCCAGGCCCTGAAAGGGTCCATAGACGTGGAGGGGGCCTCCCAGAGTACCTGCTTACTTTGTTAGGCCTTAATGGGTCTTTTTTTCCTCCTGGCCACCTCTGAAGGTCTGAGGACCGGCAAGAGGGCCAGCCCCAACCCCTAATCCGACATCCAAGCCACGCATTCCTGATCATGCTCACCTCTAAGGCTGCCCCTGGCTTGGTGAGCTCCCGGGGTGGGATGTTCTGTGCTCTTGATGCCTCTCTGCCTGCCCCCAATCCAACATTGCTCCAGGTGGATGACCTCAGGCTGCCCAGCTCTCACCCCAGCCTGGGCATCCTTCTTTGGAGAAGCTTCCAGGCCCACCCAGAGCTGTGATGGTGAGTCCTCTTCCTCCAACAGGCCCAGATGCCCCTGCGGCATTGGAAGGCTAGATGCCAGCTAGCGCAGGCCTGGCAAGCGGGTGCCCATCGTCGTCCGGCACACTGAGAACGCTGCCTTTGGTCCACTCGCTGGTGGTACAGTGGAGGGCGGTTAAGCAGCGGGAAACCCCATCACCCCACTGTACATCCCATGAGAGCACCCTGGATGCAGATTCTGCTGGGGGAAGGTGGCCTTTGGGGTGAGCGCAGCTCCAGTGGAACTTTCAGTGACTAGATAATGGGATGACATTTTCAGGGCATTTCTGGCAGATTGGGAGAGATGAGGGCTGGGGGAGTTAATGGAGTCAGGAAAACACAGGCTCCTTCCCTCCTCTCTCCCTCAGAACAGGGAGAACAGACAGTTTATCATCTAAAATGGGACACGTTTGATAGTGAAAGTGGGCATTATTATAATTACAAGGGAAAACAGGTGTAAAATGCTACTGTCCTTGGCAAACACGAGACTTCATGAGCCAATATGCTAGGCTATGTTTTCGCCTTTCCCTTTTGCCCATGATAAAAAAGGAAGCGGACTGCACAGACCTCTCCAGATGATTGATGGGTTGCACAGGCTTTAGCAGGACACGTCACCTTCCTGACCCTCTGACCCTTGGCTCCCTCATCCTGAAGTTTCACTCACTCATCCTGTGGGTATTATTTTGTGCCTTCCATGTGCAAGCCAACGTGCCAGGTGCTGCAAGTTCAAACGTGACCATGGCAGGGCCCCAGTGCTCTCGGCCCTCTGAGGTCCCTGCCCCCTGTGAGCTCCAGCCCATGAAGTAGTCATGCGGTCTAGTTTGGGGAGCTGAAGCAATCCTCCCTCTAAAATATGTCCAATCGAGGAGACTGGCGAGGCAGGAAGACTGGGAAGTGGGGAGTGCTGCACCCGTTTCATGGAAGAGGAGCCTGCGACGCAAAGAGATGGGCACCTCATTCAGCAGCGTCTAGCAGCGTGGTGATAGAGTTGGGATTCAAACCCAAAGCTGCCTGACGTACAGTCAGTGCCCTTCCCTTACGTTGTTCCTCCCTCTTGTCTAACCCTTGCAGCCACCTGCACAGCAGACCCTGTGGTACACACAGACAGAATCCTGCAGAGACAGGGCAAGAGCCCTGAACCAGTTGGAACACCCACCAAAGGCTGCTGGGGAGTCTTAACTCAGCCACTTCCCTCTGTGCGCTCAGGTTCCGCAGCTGGGAATGGGACCCGATAAATCTTCTGCTTCTCATCTTCCAGAGTGGACAGGGGAGAGTAGAAAGGCGTGATGAGCATTCTAGAGCTCCTCAGAGAAGAGTACGGTATAAGAAGCCACTTTTCTGCCTCATGCAAGAGACAGGAAGCTAGTACCGTTCTTTATGCAACTTCTGTAAAAATATTAACTAGGAAATGGTCCCAGGCAGGGAAAATGATTTGCCTGAGGTCTTACTTGGACAGGTGACAAGATTTCATGTCTTCTAGCTCTTTAATCTAGTGTCCTTCCCTTAAAATATCTGCCTCCCCCCATTTCATCATTGGTACAGTTTGTTTTTACATTTTAAAAAATCACTAAGTGAGATCGAGCCATTTCAATATGTTTAGTGGATGTTTATACTACATATTTTTTCTTATTGATTTACATGAACTCTTAGTATATTATATATTTAAACCTATGCTTGTTACGTGTAATGCAAATACTTTCTCCCAGTCTGTTTTTTTAACTTGGATTGTGGTATCTTTGTCATAAAAGTTTTTAACTTTTCTGTAATCCAATCCATCACTTTTTTTTCCTCTTTATGACTTGTGGATTTTGTGTCATGCTTAGAAAAACCTGCACATTGACCATCTATCTGTTAAACAAAAGTTTCCCAGATCTGAAAGCTTCGGCACAGAGGTGCAGGAGGTCATTGTGCAGCAAGCAAACCTCTTCCGAGGGCCTCCTTGCCGGGAGGCTCTGACCATTAGGCCCAGGACAGCTTAGTCACCCGGCCCTCGCCCTGGACCCCTCACACAGCACCGGGCCCTGTGCCAGGCTCTACCCTTTGCTCCCGATGGGTCAGGGCCTGGTGATAAGCTCAGCGAAGTGAATATTGACCATGGCACCCTCTGAGTGTTTTTTCCTGGTCACCAAGGCCAAATCAAAGCACGCAGACTTGTTTTTACTTTTTATAGTCCTGTCTCCTCCCCTTTCTCTTTTCCACACTCTGAAAGGGATCCGAAACCCTACTAAAACAGTTTTATGTGGGCGGGCACCTTTATCTGACTGTTGCTGCTCTTATGGGAAACTTTTCACGGAGCCGAATACAGAAAATTATCTTTTCAAACATGCCATTCAGTGTAATTTTATAAGCTCTGCAGTAATTGCCCTAGCATCCTCTCAAAGAAACCTTGAAATCCAGTGGCTGCTGTGTTGTAAAAGAAGCAAACAACTTGGGTAACCCAAAAAGGATTCTTAATCCTGCTGGGGCTCACCCTTGCTAATTCATTGTTTCTGGCAAGTGGAGAAAGATTGCTTTGAAAAGCTTCTTGGAAGGACCCAGAGTCTATTGGCTTGTACACACACACACACACACACACACACACACACACACACGCAAAGGCACACTCACACACCCAACCTAGCCATGCAGTGGCCTGCATTTAACATTTCCAAGTAGGTAGCTCAAGTGTTAGGTCTGTGCTGAGTCTTGCTGCCTTTGGGGTCCCCATATCTTAGTGCCACATATTTTCAGGGTGCATTTTGGAGAGGGGGGGGCTGCATAACAGTTAACTCCAAAGAGAAAAGGCAAGCAGTGGAGGCCCTAGTATAGGAACAGCTGGAACAAGGAACGAGCTGGGCCAAAGGCTCAGAATAGCTGGGTTCTGGTGCCAAAGGGTGAAAAGGGCAGAGGAAATGGGTAGGCTGGGGCCTGTGGAAGGGGCAGGCGGGACTGGGAGGGAAGCAAGGGCGGGTGTGTGGCTCAGCCCGGAGAAGATCACTCGTCCATGGAAAGCTTTCAAAGTGGAGATTCAGTGGTGGGTGGGAGGCCTGTGAGGGTGGAGGAGGGGTCTGGATGTTGCCTCCAGCCAAGGAAGGACCAGACACAAGACTACCCCGGATGGCCACTGTGCAGAGAGAAGACACAGACAGCGCTGGTGGAAGGGTGGGATGGGGTTCAGAGGCCAGAGAGGGGCAGGGCAGAGCGGGGATTCCTGGGGCTGGAGGCGTTGGGGTCACCTCCTGCCACAGCTCCCTGCTAGAGACTCCTTTTTCATTTCCCTTAATGTGCTGCTTCACTAGTGCTGTTGGCAGTGCTCAGGGCTAAGCAAGGTCCTTCTGCCTGCAAGTAACCTGGGACACTGAGCTTCTTGGGACTGGCCCTCCCCAGGATGACATCACTGGTGTCGGCATTCCCACCCTGTGAAGTGTCCTTGTGAGGAAAGCAGGGCTCGGGTCACTGTGTCCCTTCAGCAGGTGGGAAGCTGAGGGTCTGAGAAGCTGAGCAGTCTGGCACTGTGAAGAGAACTGGCTTTGCAGACACAAAGGACAAATACTGTATGATTCCAGTGAGGTGAAGCATCTAGAAGGGTTGGAGGAGGGGGGAATTGGGAAGTTATTGCTTAATGGTTACAGAGTTTTTATTTGGGTTGATGAAAACATTTTGGAAACAGTGGTGATGGTTGCACAGCACTGTGAATATACTTAATGCCACTGACTTGTGCACTTAAAATAGTTAAAATAGCAATATTTATGTTATACAATTTGATGAAAACATTATTCTTCTATAAAGCGGGAATCAAAGAGTATCAGTCAAAAAATGTGGGGAAAATATATTACACAGGTGTGCCAGACAGGTATGCCATACTATTAATAAAAATAGTTGGTAATTTTAAAAAGAGGGAGAGAAAGACCTGGCTTTGAATCCAGGCCCACCAGTTACTAGCACTCACTTCCCTTTCTCTGAGTTTCATCGTCTGTAATAGGAGGTTGTAAGGATTGAATGGGACAGCAGGATGTGTGCCTGGCACGGAGCAGTGCAGACTCCACAAAGAGTGGCTGTCATGGTTATGCTGCTCATGTTCCTCTTTAGTATTAAGCAGCTCAAGTTCACAGAGTAGGGGGAGGGTTCACCTTGGCCAGAGTCCAGGGCTCTGTTTTGAGGTTAACCTTGAGGGTGTAGCGTTTGGTGGTGAGAGGGGTGTGTAAGGCAGGGAGGGAGGTCAAGTGACTTTGGAAGCTCGTTGTGCAACAGGGATAGAGTGACAGGCTTTGTCTTCGAGAGTGTCCGGGCAGGTTAAGACAAGGACTACAGCAGGTGCTGATGAGGCCATGGTTTGGGGGTTTGATCTCTGATGGGGCCAGGTCCCTCACTCTGTTCCCATTTGCTCCCTAGATGATATCCCTACAGGATGGGCCGAGTTGGAGTGTTTTCTTAGCCCTGAATGCATGAGTAATCAGTAACGTTTCTCCCAGGCAGAGCTGCTCAGAGCTGTAGGCTAACGGGAGGCAGCGTCCTCTGTCCTCTAAGTTGCTTGTGACCTTGAACAAAAACCCTCCCCTTGCTGGCCTGCAAATTCCCTCCTCTGTGAAATGAAGGGTTGGTAAATGTCCCTTCCCCTGGTGTGCGTGATTTGGTGCCCTTTCTTGCTTGTGGGACTGTCTTCAAACAGAGGGTGATGCCACCTCTTGATTAGCAACAGAGTATATGGAATGTTTTTGGTTTAAGACTTACTGAGCAGTGATATAGCTCTGCTCCCTTTCACAGCTGGGTGACCCTGGGCAAGTGACCTGATCTCTCTGTGCCTCAATATTTGACTGTATAGTGAGGACAACAATCCCAACTTGGGGTGTGTGGGTTGGGGGGTGTCATGGTGAGAACTACATAAGATAATAAATGGAAAGTCACGTGGACAGTGCCTAGCACACAGTAGGAGCATCTTCCACGTGCAGAGCTCTTAAAATGCAAATTATCCCCTCCCTCGGTTATGCTGAGCTTCCTGCGAGACCCAGAGAAGACAGGGGCCCATTCTCTGCATATGAGAGGCTATTAGCCTTTCCTTAGTGATGCAGGAGGGTCCCTCACGAGACAATAGCCAACAAGAAAGTGCATCATCCAAGTACAGAGTGTACGTGCTGAAGGGAGGGGCCGGAGGAGGAGGACGAGGACACTGGGCCAGAGCCAAGTGCAGCCAGGGAGAAAGAGAGAAGGGCGTGCTAGCTGGCGAGCGCGTGCGTATGTGTGTGTGAGCGTGTGCGTGTGAGTGGCGGTGTGACTATGTGTATGGGTGAGGGTAAGTGTGTGTGTGTGTTTGCCAAAAGAGCACAAAGGCTTACCCCAAAATGAGAAGTCTAGGTCTTCGGCTCCCCTTGGTGGCACCGTATTTTGTGGTTGTCGTGCCCCTTTCCTGCCCATGGCTGTGACCGGGAACGTGCCTGCCTGTGAGTACAGGAGCAAGCCCTTGTGCATAACCCTGGGTGCGATTAATTTAATTATTTCAAAAGCCCCTTTGGTATTTCACGAGGGTCATGCCCCTGGCTGTGGGCTTGAATACAACTGCAGCAGGTTTCAATAAAATCAATTAATTTAATTTGATTTGGTTTTATGTACTTGGAGCTGGTGCCTCTTGAACTCAGTATGAAAATTATTGCAGAATAAAAATGCATATTAGTACTCAGAGCCCAGTGTCCTTGGACTCTCTTCGCGGAGTCTGCAGCGCTGATCACATGGGCAAATCCCCCCTGACCTGGCAGGAGCTGCGCCCACTGCCCACCACGAACCCCTCCAGCCTCCGACGGTGTTTATGGTGGCTGTCGGGATTGTTTGGATCGGTCTTCTCACTTCCCAAAGCGCTTTCTTTTCTGGTAGCAAAGCTGATGCATTTCCGTTTTGCTTTTGTGAGAGATTTTGCTGGGCCTTGGTCACCAGCTTACAGGTTTTTATTGTTGCTGTTAACTAAATGGGAAGCAGTAATGGTGCAGTGGATTGAAAGGTGGCTCGCCCCTCAAGAGACATGTGAACTTGGGCAAGTCTCTTCACTTCTCTGGGCTTCTGTTTGCTCATCTATAAGCGGGAGGGCTGGACACCTGCTCGTGAGGCTCCTTCCAGCTCTAAGAGTCCTCTTCAACGGGACAGCTGGTGTTTCCGAGCTGCCTCGGGGAGCCTGTCCCAAGGTTAAGCCCCACCTCATTTCCGCTCCACTGAAGAGGGCGACCAGCCGGTGCTCAGAGCGGGTGATAGAACTTAAGCCGGACCCTGCACCCCCTGAGAAGGAGCGGCTTCCCTCTCACATTCCTATGGGTCACGGCGTGTATTGCTTTCAAGAAGCGAGGAGAGCTGCAGCTCAGGGGGCCTGGAAAACATCTGGCCAGTCTGTTATTTTACAGATGAGGGAACCCAGTTCCAGAGTCACACAGCCCAGCCCAGGGCACTGACTGTGTTCCGCCACAGTCACAGTCATTAGAAAGGGCAGAGATTTTGCTCAGGGCTCATTTTCCAACTGTTCTTTCCATTCCTTTCTCCCGTCAGGATGGGAGAGAGATGGCCAAGCCATCTCCGAGTCCTCCCCAATAAAGCAGATGTTGACATTAGTCACGCTGGAGCACCTACATCCCTTCTCAAGCTCTCAAGCCCAGTGCTGGCGCCTCGCTCCCAGTGGGAGAGGCTAGGCCTGGTTCAGAAACACCTCCCACCAATGCCCGGGATCCCACCTCAGCACTTTCATTCTCAGAGACGCTAAGGCCTGCCCTCCGGTGGTCCTTCCCTGAGTGAGCGGTGTTTTTCTCCCACAGGTCTTACCTCCCAAGAGCTCTGATTAGCAGAAACTGAGCCTGTCCTTCCCATCCCCACCGTCCTTGCTCTCCCCCATGTCTCTGATTTACTGAGAGGCCTTACTGTGTGCCGAGAACTGCCCTGGACACTTCCTTACATTGTCTCATTTAATCCCTGCATTGGCTTTGCAAGATGGGCGTTACTGTCCCTGCTCTACTGTGGGGGACTGTAGTTCAGAGAGGAGAAAGACCTTTCTCAAGCCCACACTCAGCCACCAAGTGACAGGGCTGGGATTCAAACTCACATCTAACTCTTGCACCACACCAAGTGGCCTACCTTGCACCTAGTAGGTGCTTAACAGATCCTTAATGACAGAGTAGCCTACACATCCCTCTGCCAAACCTCAAATGCTGGGAAGAGGTAATAACGACTATTTATGCAGTACCTGTTATGTGCCAGGCACCAAAACTCAACACTCAGTGAGGTGAGTACTATGATCTCCATTTTACAGATGCAACAACTGAGGCATAGAGAAGTAACTTGCCCAGGGTCACTCGGAAAGTAAATTTAGCTGGGCTTCCCTGTAGCCTTGCCTCTCAGGCGGTCCCTGCGGCTTTCGGTTTCTGGTAGATGGTGCTGCTGTCAGGAAAGGAGGTTGGTGGCGGGGTGGTGCTTGCGCCGCAGGGACGCCTGCAGCTGGCACTGCCCTCCACCCAGCTGATAGCTGCAGCCTGGCTGGCGGCCGGCAGCGCACACTGGGCCCTGGCACGAAGCCCTGCTCGTCGGTGGGCGGCCGGCAGCGGTTGGGGGCTCCGGGGCTGCGCCCTCCCCTCCCGGCCCGCCCCGCCCTCTGCGGGGTCAGTGCGGGTCTCGCCCGCCCGGGCCGGCGCCGGCCTCTCGGGCGGTACCCGGGTAACTGCGGGCAGGGGAGGCGCCGCGCGGGTGAGGAGGCCGGGCTGGAGCGGTGCGAGAATGCGGAGGAGAGGCCGGAACGGCTGCGGCCGCGGGAGGAGCGCGGCAGGGAGGGGCCGGTGACACCCGGGAGGAGGGCGCGGGCCCCCGGGGGCGGGGCTGGGGCGGGGCGTCCTACAGGGGCGGGGCGAGGCGCGGGGCAGGGCCGCGGACGGTCTTCGCGGGAAGGGGGCTGCGGGCGGGCGAGCGGTCCCGGGCGGTGGCGGGGCGGAGCGGCTGCGGTGACTTCATGTTCCCGATTGTGCTTTCTCAGGGATCAGACGAGGGGGCTGGAGGGGAGGGAGAGGTGGACGAACCAGTCTGAGCAGGCGTGGGAACTCGAGGGGCGTGGGCCTGGCGAACTGGGGTGCTGCCCTGCACCCTCTACCCTCGCTACACTCTGGAATTTTTCGTGAATCCGCCCCGCTGGTTTACAGTTTCCCCCATCCCTGCCCCACCCTGTCTCCTGACCGCCCTCCCTTCCTCCCCTCTCCGTGTTGGCTCTTCCGAGGAATCGGTTAGCCAAAGGGAGGCACCAGACTCTTGCCCTCAGCTCTCCCACTCCCAGCCCTCCCGAGAATTCAGATCTTGTGTGTGCTCTTTCTCTTTCCCTGTCCTTCTCCCCCAGGCTCTGTGGGACTCAGCCCAGGAGGCCCTCCCTCCCCTCCACCCTCCTTTAGGGTCCCTTCAGGGTTCCCCCTTGTCCTCCAGCCTCAGGCACCCAGAGCCCCTGCTGGCAGGGAGGGAAGACCCGGGAAACCTTAGGAGGATGGGAGCCGCACCCTGCTCTTGGCTGTCTGCATTTTGCCTGAAGATGCCTGCAATCAAAGACAAGCCCCCTTAAAAACAAAGAACAAAAAACTTTCAAATGGTGGAATTCCAGAGGTCCAGAGGCAGGACCCAGATTGGGGGATGGGGAGCAGATATTTGGGGCAAGGGCCTTTCAGGGATACCTCCTATCACATCAAGAAGACCACCATGGTCTGCCTTAGACTGCCATTGCACTACCCTGTGTCTCTCCCTGTGGCCAGTTCAACTTCTCATTCATCTCAAGCCTATGAGTTCATTCATTTTCAGGTAGCAAATCAGGAACCCTTCCCGTAGTGATGGATTGCTGTGTAGGTTGCTGAGCTTGTGTTTTCTACAAGCTTGAAACTCTTTGACCAAGACTGCCATGATCCATCCATCCAAGGTGTTATTTAGTAGATTAAATAACTGGGATTTTTAACAGAGTTGGACCACAGGCATCATCAACTCAGTCCCAGTTTTACAGGTGAGGCCCTTGAGACCCAGAGAGAGAGGTGACCTCCCCAAGGTCTCATTGCTTGTTAGTGGCAGAGCTGGAGCTCTAACCAACTTCCTAGCCCCCCACCCTCCCAGCGTGCCAGCTGTTACACTGTGTTTTGATTTCAGGGTGGATCTGTGTCAGGGACCTCACGTTGCACCTGCATGGCACAGAATAGTTGGTCAGTAAATACTGGTGAGGTGAATGAACGATCCCTCACCAGGAGGGTTGTATTAGCACATCTTGTGGAAGTAAGAAGACCCCAGGCTTCCACAGGTACTTGGGATTTGGCCCCTTCCCACTGAGTGTGCTGGCAGTGTTTCTCCAGGCTAGTCAGCCAGCAGTGACCACCATACGAGCCTGGCGTCTTTGGTCACCTCAAGCCCAGCCATGGCGCCTGAGGAGGCTGTGGACCTGGAGGTGGGTCTAAGCATGAGCCAAATTGGCAACTCCAGATCAGAGTGATTAATGCAGTGACTCTTTCCATTCATTACCCTCAACCAATATCTGGACGGTTGCAAAAGACTGAGGCATGTCTTTTCCTGCAGGGGTTCTTGTCATCCTGCAGCTTTGCCAGGCATTGTGCTGGGAGACCACAGCCCCACAGATCTGGGGTGTCTGGGGACTGGGGAACCCCTGTTGTCAGCTCTGGGCTGCCCAGGGCTCTGTGAACCCACTGTCCGACACGCCCCTGGGGGCTTGCCTACCGGGCATCGGCTGTTTGTGAGTGTCGCTATGGCATGTGGGATGGGGGTGGCATTTTGGGAAACAGTGAAAGAGAGAGAAATTCCAAGTCATTCAGGCTACTATTATATTTTTAATAAAGTATTTAGAGAAGAAAGGAGCTGAAATGAATGATTAAAATAATACTTTTGGTTATAATAAAAGCTCATGACCTTGGACCTCACTGATTTGAAATTTAGGATAGTTGAGCTTAGCTGTGCTAAAGTTATCCTTGCACTGTCTGTGGATCAGAGCCCCAGTGAATAAATCAATGCACATGTGATTTAGAGTAGCAAGGAAGGCACATGCGGGTGATTTTCTTGTGATGATGAATTTTGGCCAGAAACAATTCAGCTCCAGTCACCTTGGTAAGCTTTTATTTATAAACATTTATTGGCCACTTTCTATGTTCCAGGCCCCATGCTAAGTGTTCTGTAAGTATTACTTAATTGAATCCTGTGAGGTAGGAATTCCTCTTCCTAGTAAGTGGAAGACCACCAGGATTCACACCAGGGCCGCCTGACTCCAGGGTCCGTGCCCTTAACCACCACATGCGTAGGTATTTTACATGCAAGGAAAAGGGGGATAGAAAAGGGGAAAAAAAAAGATTGGCCATGACCCCTACCCCCTCCAGAAGCTTCTGATCTAGTTAGGAGAGGTAAACATAGGAGCTGGTAAATAATAGGTGCTCAATAAGCGAATCAGTCAGTTAAACAAGAGTGAGGCTGTGGGTTGTGCATGTTGAAGGCAGGAGAGGGCTGGACTCCGTCTGCATCCCTGGCTGCAACTCCAGGGCTTGTGCGTAATAGATCTGGAACGGCCAGTAGAACTGCAGGAACTGTTGTCTAGTCTGGGCATATTTCAGATGAGGAAACTGGCCCATGAGAGGGGAAGGGACTTGCCCAAGGCTGCATAGGTTCCTGGTCCAGGGCTCCCTCCATGCAGCTTTCTGATTGGCTGCTTGGAAGCAGATGGGGGAGCTGTGAAAGACGGAAGTGGCACAGTTGGCTGGGCCCTTGTCTCTCCTCCCCCCCACCCCCCTTCTCATGCCCAGCCTCTGGGGAGCTCACTGTGTAGGAGGGCCCCGGGGACTTGCCTTCAGCTTTATGCCTACCCCCACCCCCGGGCCCCTCCAGCTTGTCCCTTCTGTAGAAGCTTCATGCCCGCCCCAGACTGTCACTAAGGCCAGGTGCTTCAAACCTCAATGGATGAACAGGGCAGGGAGGTGGAGAAGGCCAGACCTGACACACTCCACCTTGACCTCCCTTTGCCATTCTTGCTTTTGGAGCCTACTTTCTTCTGTTCCCACCAGGGCAGGGCCAAGGATGTGGAGACACTTCATGGGTTTATTGAATGAACAAACACCCTACTGCACTATTAAATCAATAATAAAAACCAAAAATATTGCAGAAGAGGGCCCAGAAGCTGGAAGGTAGGTCCACCCAACAGCCATTCAGAATTCTGTAGCTATGTCCCCAGAATGCTTCCCCCAAACTCACAGATGAGAGAGCCAAAAAGGGCACTCAAGTTCATCACCCTCCACCCTACCCCCCAATTCCTCCAAGACCCTCATTTTACCAAGAACAGTGAGGACTAAGAAGGAAGAAGTACCTGTACAAGGGCTCGCAGCCCTCTAAAGGCTGGACTTGTGTCTCCCAGGTCACACCCCGCTCCTGAGCGTACGGGCCCATGGCTTTGAGAAACAGCTTTGGTGCCATAGTAGTCCTGTAGCCTGTTAGGGCCAGAGGTACGAGAAAGGTAGCCAGGGCTTGTTTGCCTGACACCCCTGCAGGCCTCCCCAAAGGCAGACCACCTGTCATTTCTGATGGGCACCGTGGTGGCAACTAAAACAAATCCACAAAAGTGAAGAGAAAAAGAAAGGACAGAGGTAGGAGCTAGTTAGTGTTTGTCCCTGGTGGTAACTTGGGCAAATTTAACTTGTCAGCTCGTCAGGCTCAGATACCATCTCGTTCCTGCTTGGCATGGATTTATGAGCCTGTGTGTTCCTCCTTGGCAAAGTCCTCAAAGCGAGAGGAAGCAGGGGCAGTCCCCAGGGCACTGGGGACATTGCCAAGTGCCTGCTCCCCACCTCCTTCAAGCAGTGGCCCCTCTTTCTGACCCCCAGTGACAACCCTTGGTTGACATTGAGCAGGATTAGAATTTCTCCTGCACACATTTGGGATCTTGCCATTGGCCCGTTTGGGTTTGGGGGCTGCAAAGGCGGGCACTGACCTAGGAGTTGCTATGTTTAGTGCACTTATGTGGCACTTTACATATGTCGAGGGATGTTCTAAGCACTTAACAAATATTGGCTCAGGTAACCCACACAGCAACTTCTACAGATGAGGAAACGGAGGCAGAGAGAGGCTAAAGCACTTGCTTCAGGTCACATGGTGAATGATGGCAGAGCCAGGGTGCAGTGTCTGCTCTGGAGCCCCCACTCTTAGCCGCAACCCCAGGCTGCCTTTCTACTGGGACAGCCAGGTTCTTGCCATTTTGACAAGTAGTATAATTTAATAATAAAGTAATTTAACCAATCTGGGTCTCAGTTTTGTCATCTGTAATATTAACCCTCCACTAAGCCCTCAGATGGTGACTTTCAGAAATGCGGAGGGCTGTTCTTACCTGACCAGGTCCCCACTGAGGTTTGCTCATCTCCTCAGGGTCAGCGGGCTCTGGCCACCCTGCTGCGTTGTGGGCCCAGTGATCTCCCCAGGAGGTTGCTGGACCTCCTTTCCCCAGAGTGACCTTCCCATGTTCAAACCCAAACCAAGCATATTGTCTACATGTTATTTATATGATATTTATATGATTCTTCTTACTGTTAATGCTCTTACTTATTGAAAGGCTCTTCTTGGGGAGTACCCCCACTATATAGGCAAAAGCTACGCAGGGGGAGCTGGCTGAGGCCCCCAGAACTCTGCTCACACAGACCCAGTGGCTCCTGTGCCCCCCTCCCACCCTTTGGAATAGCAGCTCGCCTAGCCTGGACCACTGGTTAATTTTTAGCTAAAAGTCTGGCCTGTGTTCAGAAGATGCCTTATTCTTCCCCCAACACTGAAGCCTGGGAAAACCCTCTGAGCAACAGGCACGGAAGTGCCTGCTGCATTGCAGCCATAGAGACCCCCCAAAGGGGACCACTCTTCTCCCCCACCCCTACTCTCTTCTCTCTGTTATCCAACATCACTCCAATCCAAAAAAACAGAAATTTTCTAAATGACACTTAAACTTTACATTAGAACTTGACATTCCCTGCTGCTCCTTTCTAAGTACCTTGATTTTTTTTCCCAGCAAGGAAAGAGAAGAAGGTACCGTGATGGAAATGAGCGTAATTGGAGGTTGGGAGGGGCCATGAGGCTTCCTAGCGTGGGGGCAGTGCTTGATTTTCTTAAGAATGTGCACAGAATCAACTTTGACCAACAGTAGCAGCTTCAGTGTGGTGGCCACATCAGCCAATGGAAAACGAGTAGCGTTTCATGAGTTACAAGGAGACAGCTGAAAAAATGAAATAATAAGTTTTCTGCGGATCCCACTTCCCTTTTCGAGTGCTCTCTTTTCCATATAAGACCTAACTAGATCCTCACAAAGATCCTATGAGGCGAGGATTTGCCCATTTGACAGACTGCGAAACTGATGCCTGGAAAGGGGAGTGGCTTATTGTGGTTGAATGACAAGACCTAGAGAAGAAGAAAGCAGAGCCACTCTGGGCTGACATTTCGCCCAGTCTGCACCGTGTCATAGTAAGCACACAGTCTTGTGGGTGTTCAGCCTGGGTGCTGACCTTAAGCCTGGCTCCTCCTCTGCTCTGACCTCCCCCTTGCCTCATCTTTCTTCCGTATTATTTTTTATGGGTTTACCATGCATTGTAGGCACATTTGTAAACTGGCTCAAATCCTCTATGGAACAAGCTGGATTATAAAGGTACACATTCCTACACAGGATGTTGTTGTTAATCATTTCATAAGGTCTCCTGTGGAGGAGATATTTACAGATTAGCCAATAGCTTCTTTAGTAACTGTGGACACGCCCTGCTTCCTTAGAGGTAAAGCGAGGGTGCAGGTCTGTAGGTTCTGGGAGGAGCCCGGTGGCTCTGATGGTCCCAGTGTGCTTCTGTTTCCAACCTTGTCAGAATCACACAGCCCAGTTTGAGATAAAATGAGACCTAAAACTCTGGTTTTTCTAGTCTGTTTTGCACTAGAGTGTTTTGCACTAAAACCAGGAGCTAGGAGGATGCTAGAGGCATCGCCTTCCCCACTGTGATGACCAGACTGCATACATGTTACAGCATCAAGAAAGAAAGAATTTAAAATTTCAAAGAAATAAAACCCCCATATAACATCTAAAGAGTAGTAGACTTACGGGGAAACCTCATTTATTTGGCCACCTCCTCTATCTGGGACAGAGTCAAGAATCTGAGAGGAAAATAAAGTAATTTTGAACCAACAAAAGAGGCCAGAGAATACATGCCCTAACACACATTCCCCTGGGGCCCATGTCATTTGAGGCCTATTTGCTCTTGTTTTATGCACAATTCTAACATATGTAGTTTTCTAGTTTCCAAGCCTACATGGGGCCGGTTGGCAAATATAGGGTAGAGGACTGCTAATACAATCCAACTGTAGACCAGCTCTTGCAACATATGGTGGCTCCAGGAGGGACACTGGGTGAGGACTGGCATTGTAGGTGAGGATTTCTCTGGCTTCCTGTTATGCAGACTAATTCAGATCAGTCTGTAAGCAATTCCCATAAAGAGACTAGGACTGGAGCATTTCGCAGCAACAATGTAGCTCAGGGTGTGAGTCGCAGAATCAGAAGACACAGATGCCAGCCAGAGGTACTTGCAGGCAAGACATGAAATGTGGCAGTGAGGGTGAGAAAGCCAGGCTGGAGGGCAAGGGCCGGGGCGTCAGCAGACTGCAGTGCTCACTGCAGAGCACACGGTGAAAACTGCCTTTATAATGGAATCCCAAACACAGAGAGTCTTCCTCGAGCCGTGCATATTACTTTCAAGATTAAGAAGCACAAAGTTTTATTTTCTAAAATGAAAGGAAAAGCCAGACCCAAAAGGACTGTTGAGTCAGGAGAGAGAACCTTTTAAGAACAGAACAGGGGCTGGGCGTGGTGGCTCACGCCTGTAATCCTAGCACTCTGGGAGGCCGAGGCGGGAGGGCAGCTCAAGGTCAGGAGTTCGAAACCAGCCTGAGCAAGAGTGAGACCCTGTCTCTACTATAAATAGAAAGAAATTAATTGGCCAACTAAAAATATATAGAAAAAATTAGCCGGGCATGGTGGCTCATGCCTGTAGTCCCAGCTACTTGGGAGGCTGAGGCAG